>PVJX010020864.1:0-32746 GCA_004027295.1 Dolichotis patagonum
ATTTTTAATTACATGTTAAATTTCAGTAACTCTTATTTGGTTGTTCAAAATTTTTATATTTTCTTCATTCAGCTTTGGTAATTCATAAGTTTGTAGGAATCTCCATTTCCTCTGTTTTCCAGCCTAGATGAGTAAAGATTTCCAAAGTAGGTATTCATGATTTTCACATGATCTGTAGTAATTTCATCCTTTTCATTCCTTATTGCATGAATTTGAGTTTTTTCTTTCTTTTTCTTGACAAGATTGCCTAAGGGCTTATCAATTTTGTTTATTCTTTCAAACAACCATCTCTTCAATTCATTAATTCTTTGTATTGTATTGTCTCAATTGATTTTATTTCTGTTCTTAGCTTTATATTTTACTCCCTTCTATGTGCTTTGTACTTCATTTGTTCTTCTTTTTCTAGAAGCTTGAGGTGGAGCATTAGTTTACTTGTGTTTGTTCTGTTTCCTTGATATGACAATTCATTGCTATATATTTCCCTCTTACAACAGAGTTTCTTGCATCCCACAGCTATCGTGTTATTTAATTTACATGTGTTATGTAGGTTTTTCAGTTTCTTTTGTCACTAATTTCCAATTTCAGTGTACTATTGTCAGATAATATACACGGCATAATTTCTATTTCTTTGCATTTACTTAAGCATTATCTCTGGACTAATATGTGGTCTGTTTTAGAGAATGTCCCTTTTTGCACCTGAGAAGAATTTGTATTCTGATTTTTTTGTTTGGAATACTCTGTAAATATCTAGTAACTCCATTTGTTCACAAGTTTGATTAAGTTTTGTTCTTTGCTGAATTTTTGTCTAGTTGATCTATCTCTTTTTGACAATGGGGAAATAACTTCACCTGTTACAATTGGGTTATTGTGTATTTGGTTTTTCATGTCTATTATTATTTGTCTTATATATATGGTTGCTCCCGTACTCGAGCATATATACTTATGATTGTTAGTTCTTCCTCTTATAGTTTTCCACTGACAAGTATGTAGTGTCCTTCTTTATCTCTTTTAATCTTTTTAACTTTGAAATTGACTTTATCTGCAAAAAGAATAGCTACCTCTATGTTTTCTGGGTTCCTATTGCATGGAATACTGTTTTCCATCCTTTGTATTTTCAACTGTGAGTTTCCTTTTGGGTCAGATGTGTTTCTTATATACAGTATATTGTGGGATAATGTTTCTTGATCCATTCTGTTAACCTTTTTCTTTTGTTAGGTGAATTGAGGCCATTTACATTTATGGATATCACTGATATGTACTGGCTCAACTTAACCATGTTATGTTCCAGTTGTATGATTTCTGCTTTTCTCCCTTGTTTAATTTCTTGTCCAGCCTGGTGGTTTCTTTCTGTTTTTGTTCTGGAGATTGTGGTCATTTTTATTTCTATCTAGTATGTTTTTCAATAGTCTTTCTAGGGTTGGTTTGGTGGACACAATTTTTTTCACTTTTTCTTTGTCATGGAATTATCTTGTTTCTCCATTAAATTTGAATGAAAGTTTTGCTGGGTACATCAGTCTGGTTTGAAAGTAGTTTTCATTCAAGATATTTATGATTGTTATCTCTTCCTCATGAATTTTTTCTAGCAAGTATGTAGTGACCTTCTTTATTTCTTTTGACATTTTTGGTTTGAATTTCACATTGTCTGGAAGCAGAATAGCGACCCCTGCTTTCTACTCAGTTTCTGTCATGTGGAATATTGTTTTGTATTCTTTGACTTTCAGTCAGTGTATTTCTTTTTGAGTCAGATATGTTTTGTGTATGCAACATATTGTTGGGTCTTGTTTCTTGATCCATTCTGTCAACCTGTTTCTTTTAACTGGTGAATTGAAGGCTATATATCATATACACAGGCTTAACTTTGTTATATTATTTTCCTATTGTTGATTTGCTACATTTCCTCTTTGTTTAATTGCTTGCTCTGCCTTTTGGCTTCTGTCTGTTATTGTTCTGCGAGTTGTAGTCATTTTTGTCTCTCTATAATATGTCTTTCAGTATACTTTCTTGAATTGGGTTGGTGGACATGAATTTCTTCAGTTGTTCTTTGTCATGGAAGTATCTTATTTCTCCATTTATTTTCAAAGAAAGTTTTGAAAGGTACATCAGCCTTGGTTGAATTTTTTTTTCAGGGCTACAAATACTTCACTACAAGCTTGTCTTGACTTGAGGGTATTTGTTGAGAAGTCTATTGGGTTTGTAATGGGCATTCCTTGTTAGGTGAGTGGTATATTTTCTCTAACAGCTTTTATCATTCTGTTTTTATGCTTATTTCCTGGGATTTTATTATATGTCTGGATGTGGATTTATTTTGGCTATGACTGTTTGGAGTTCTTTATGTCTCACTTATCTGTATCTCTGATTCTTTTCCCTTATTTGGGAAATTTTCTGCTGTTAGTTCTGCAAATACTTTTTAGGTCATTTGCTTTGACTCCGGCATTTACATTCACACCTATCAGTAACATGTTGTTTTTCTTTGCATCATCTTGAACCTGTTGTCCCGTTATTTGGAAAGGGTTCTGATGGTCTGCAAGCTGATGAATCTTTTGGTAGGGGCAATAGCAGTCAATGATCCCGTTGGATTCTGATGTCTTTCAGGTGTGGGGGAATGCAGCTGAGGTTTCCCTTGGCTTCAGAAGTTGTCCTGGTGCAGTGGAGAGATGGCCAATGATCCTGTTGGCTGCTGCAGTCTTTCAGGTACAGGAGAAGGACAGCCAAGGATCCTCTTGTTTTTTCTCCTCTAGTACCGTTCTAAATTATTACATTTCTAGCAGTCTTTGAGTAGATTTTTTTGTCTTTGATGTAAAGCATCATGTCATATGAAAACATAGTTGGAATTCTTCCCTTCATTAATATGTATTCATTTTTTTCTTTCATAGCTTCTCTGCCTAATGATTGTTTATTTATAAAACAGGAATTGTGATAGAGGTCATTCTCATCTTATTCCTGATTTCAAAAGAAAATTTTTCAGTTATTCTCCATTTAATATTATGGTAGCAGTATGTTTGTCATAAATGACTTTTATCAGATTGAGATAAATATATATGTATATATATTTATATATATTTATATTTATATTTATATTTATATTTATATTTATATATATTAGTCTTACCATGAGTTATGTTGGATTATATGAAAGATAATTAGATAATTTATGGGTATTTTCTGGGTATATGGAGATGATGATATAATTTGTGTACTTGTTTCTCTCCATGTGATAGTTTATATTCATTGATATATGTATGTTAAGCCATCCTTGAGTTACTGGAATAAAGCCTACTTGATCATGATATATTCACTTTTAAGTGATTTATTGCATTCACCTTATCAGTATCTTATTGAGGATATATATATATATATATATATATATATATATATATAAATTTAAAGAGATTGACCTATATTCTTTAGTTGAGTCTTTGACTTGTTCTATATTCATGTAATGCTAGCTTCCTCATGTTTGTTTTGCAGTATCACTTAACTTTTAATTTCATTAAAGAGTTTGAGGAAAATTTACATCAGACACTCCAAAATGCACTTAAAGAATTTAATAGTGAATCATTGAGTCCAGGCTTTCTGTAGTTGGTAATTTTAAAATATTTCATGAATTTCATTGTCAGTTATTGGACTGTTCAGGGTTTGCATATCGTACTGTCATAATTTTGGTAATTCACATGTTTAGTAGTCTGTTCTATATTCTTCCTTTTAATGAATTACTGATTTACAAGATAGTATTATTTAGGACTTTTGCAGTGTCAATTTTGTTTTTAACTTTTAATGTGTAATCCCATTTATATAAGGGCTTCTTTTTCTCATTTGAGAAGTTTGGTCAAAAGAGTGTCTATGTTGTTTATTCTTTCAAAGAACCAACTCTTACATATACTGATTTCTAGTAGTTTTACTCAGTCTTAATTACATTAATTTTCACTGTGATTTTTATAATTTTATTCTTTGTACTAGCTTAGGCTATTGGTTTGTTCTTGATTATCTCAAGCTTTGAGGTGCATAATAAGGTTATTGTTGCTTCTGCTGTTTTTGTCTTATGAGGACATTTACACCAATGAATATCCCACTTTTGACTGCATTTATTGTATCTCATTGTTTCCAACATGTTGCATTTACATTGACTTTTTTTATTCTATGAACTTCTCAATTTTTCCTGGATTTCATCTGTGACACAATGATTATTAAAGTGAACATTATTTAGTTGAGGTGTTTGCAATATTTTTGTGGAGGTTTTTTTTTTTGCTGTTGATATCTACTTTCATTAAACTGTGATTTAATGATATTCATGAGTAATTTTAATTATTTGGTAGTTATTTGAGCAAGCTTTATGGACTTCTATGTGGTGCCTTTTGGCAAAAGTACCTCTTTTTTCATTTTATTTCTGTTAGTGATTTCTCTATTTTTCTTTTTTGCTTTGCTATTTACCTTTTTTGAAAAATTTATTTCATCAAACTTTCAGCAGTATCAGTTTCATTATTTTTGCCTAGCATGTCATTGAGAAATTTGAAGTGCTATTTTCTTGGTTTGAATTATTTAAGGTGTTGTTTGTCATGGAAAGTCCTTATTGCAACATAAATTTAACAGGCTCTTTTGCACATTATCTTTTCTGTTAGGACTTAAAGTACCACAGTTCAATGTCTGTTGACATTTATGGGATGCATTGAGAAGTCATCTGTATTTCTACTGGTTTTACATTTATAATTGAATTTTTGTTTTTCTCTTACAGATTTAAAGATTTTGTTCCTGTATGATTCATTAGACTTTGACTATGATGTGTACTGGAGGAGACCATTTTTGTCTGTGTCTGTTTGAGGTTCTATTTGTTTCTTTTACCTGTATGTAGAATTTTTTCTCATTACTTGGAAGATATTCTTCTATGATTTCTGTAAAAAGATATTTTATGTCATTCTTCTTGTCTTGTGATACTTTTTAAAACTCTAATTAATCTTATGTTAGTAATATGTGCATATATTGTTGTCACCACTAAGGATGATGTCCTCATGAGTGGAGTTTTTTGGTGGTCATTGGATCATGGGTACATGACACTCATCAATGAATAAGTATACTTTCAAGTTTATGGCTAAATGTAATTTGTGGCAAAACTTAATGGGAGGAGGTGTGTCATTGGAAGTGTCACCTGGAAAGGTGTATCTTCTTCCATTTTTCCTCAAACTATTTCTGCTTTTTTCCACCATATTGTGAGGGTACTATTTCTTAGCCATTCTCATTTGTCATACTGTCCTAACTTGGATCCAAAAGACTATGAATTGAAACCTCTATAAACTTTAAGCCAAAATAAAACTTTCCTAATTCATATTGCAAGTATCAGATACTGTGTCTCAGTGACAAGAATGTAACTAAAACTCTTACTTGGCTTTGTAAGTGTGTAATTTAGCAACCTTTGGGTCTGTTTCTACTGAAGTCTTATTGTTTTAAAAGTATTTCTGAATATACAACCTCTTCCGTCATTCCTCTGAAATTTTCCTTATATTGGTCACTTCTGGTCATAATTTCAGTCGAATTTGTTATTTTTTGTATTTCTTTTTTACTGTTTTACATGGTCTCTATTTTTTTGCTATGTTAGTCATAAATATTTTGAATTATTTGAATGAACTCTGTTAGTTTTTAGATGTATCTTGTTTAAGCTCACTGATCATTTTAAGTCCTTTATGAGCTTAGTTATGTTATATTTGATCACATCAAATTCACTTTATTCATATCTTATAATTTTGTATAATTCAGCAGTTTAGTTTTGGCTTTCTTCCCCTTTGCTAGCCCTTGGATATTTGGGGCATAGTGGAGCCTTGTGGAATTATTTTGTTGCATTGTATTGTCATGCTTATATTTTCTTGTGTTGAATTGTGAGGATCAAGCAGTGTGGAGGGCTGGGGATTTAGCTCAGTGGCCTAAGTGACTGCTTTGCAAGTATGGAGTTGTGAGTTTGATCCCAGGTACCACTAAAATAAATAAATAAATAAATAAACAAACCACAATTAGTGTGGGAAGATTTTTTTCAATATAACATTTCTTTAGTTAGTTTCTGCTTTCCAGTGATTGGATCTTGTCTGCCTACATTTTAAATATTAATCTGTCTCTTCATCTTACTCAGCTTAGCAGGATTGAACTTGTTCCTTGTTTTCTCAGGAGATAATCTCTGTTAAGAGAGATGTTATTAGAGTACAGACAAATCCAACCATGTAACAAGCATGTGCACTAAATCATATTTTAACAATTTCACCCTTTAATCCATGTCCCTTCCAGATTGTTGTATACTACTTCTAACAGTTTGACTGCTTTTCTGCAGTTCACATATTTTTCCCTTGCTTCCACCACCTAATAGCCATGATGATTTCATGGCACATTATTTGTATCCATTTACTACAATGGAAACATATTTGATAGAAAAAGAGAAACTAGGAGAGGGACAGAGAGAAAAAGTAATGCAGATGCAAAACAATATGCAAAATTTTTGATAAAGAGAAATCTATTCATTGATATCTTAACACAAATAGATAATCAATTCCCCATGGTTACAAAGTGCTTTAATGTTTCACAGAATCTAAAAAATTTATAAGAACACATTAACTATGGATTCATATAAATCAGAGAAGATAAGAAGCATACAGAAACACAGAATTTGATTGTGACATGCTTCATAACTTTCATTAGTTCTGTTAACCCGGCTTGCCCTTCTAGAAATGAAAATCTCATATTTAACTAAATTTCTCACTTAAATGCCTCCCCCACATAATGGTTGACCTGTTTAATGATTATTGTGATTTATGACTGAAAAGCAATCCTTGGACTTCCAACCATCTGCTCAAATTTACAATCCTCATTCCAATTTATGATATACGAACATAAGGAGCAATGTGAACTTATGGTGGCTTTTTTTTTTACTTCTGTACTGTAATGCGAATGCTACTATACTCAATTCCTCATTTTGTGACCAATTCATTTAATGATGTTGTCTCAGCCACAAAACTTAGTTGTTAAGGGAATAGTGTCTCTACTCTTCAAAAGGCATTAAATGAAAAAGCTTCCATAGACTTCCATCAACAGGTCTTAAATCTCAGATCTTAGAAAAAGATCAATAATTTCTAAAATAATATAAATAAGTTTTGTGCCTAGCATTCTGTCTTGTAGTTTGACAGTTAAGAATTTTTTTAAAAAAAAACTATATTATCATGCACTATCCAATTTTAAATGTCCATAGTGCTAGGACATGCACTTTTCAAGCACCAATCAGAAATATGCAATCTTTACCTAAAATTCACCCAATCTAAATTAATCTCCTATTTTTACCTTTGAGCCTTAATGATATCTTGCCACTTCTCTTATTCCTTTTATTTTTCACTTACTTATTTCTCTATAACTTTCACAAATGAGATAAAAATAACATATTTATTCTTAGTGTCATAATAATTCTACCAATTTGCTTGGTATCTATAGAGATTGTACATTGCAGAGGTCAAAACTTCAGAATCAAAAATCAGACTACCCTGCTTTAATTCCTGAATCTGTCACATATCTTTTGTGTCTCAATTTCTTCACCTGTAAAATGAAAAAAAAATTATTCCATGTATGAGGCACTTAAGAAAGTACTTGACACATACATACTCACTATATATTAACTTTTATGGGCTCCTGAATGTATTACAAATTCAGAGTCCTTCAAAGGAGTTATTGAACTACAACAAAATTATGTACAAATTATATAAATATATCACTGACATATTGACAACAATCCTTTGCTCAGATTGAAATTTATCACCATGACTTCACAGTACTTTTAGGCAGTATAATAAGAAAGGAAGATAAAGGTTTTTCAAACATATGTATTCAAATTTTAACTATCAATTGTTTACTCTGTGATGATAAGCATGTGTGATGCCTTCTCTCAATGACTGCATCTTCATATATAATATATGGATAATAATATTGTTATTTTCATAGTGTGAATATTAACACATTGAAAATACTCAATAACAGCTGTTTACATATTAAATGCTCCAAAATGTTAACTCTCCAGTATGACCTGCAGTAGTCAAACCTATCATGGTTAATTTTGTATCTCAACTTGGAGCATATTTTTAATGTGATTTCTGTTTAAATTGTCAGTAAAATAAGCACCTTAAACTCCATAATATGTATGTGCCTTCTCATGTCATGTGAAGGCCTGAGTAAAATAAAAAAAAACAACCTTGCTAAGCAATAACAAATTCTCTGTGACACTGTTTTTTGAATTTTTTCTATACCATTGCTTCACCTGCATCAATCCTGCAAGTGTACAATGCAAATTTGGACCTGCAACATCATGATCGTGTTATCCGATTCCATATTATATGTCTTCTTCTATAAACAAATATTCTACACTCTGTTGTTCTGAAGAATTTTGATTAACACAATATGCTAACTCTTTAAGTTACTGCCTTTGTAATTTTCTCCTAGTTACTTAACTACACTAGGCTTCATTTTTATCATCTACCTAATTAGAATAATAATGCAAAACTCATTTGATTTTTGGGAGAATTAAAGCAGTACATATATATAAAGTGCATTGCTAAAACAGACAGCATCTAGGAAGCTTTCAGGAAATAAACTTCAGGGAGTTCCTGAAACAGGAGACATGGTTTTCCCATATGGGAATAAGACTTTTAAAATTAATTTGTTCAAGGAGTAAGAAAATATAAAGTCTGTAAACATTTATTTTTTGTAAAATGCATAGAATTTCAGTAGAAATTATTTCAGTAATGTGTAGTAGGTGCTGAAATTACATTTTTGAAGCTTAGAAACAATTTTTACTATTTTATCAGGTTTAGTGATTTTTCTCATATCTAACAATGCCCTTTTCTATCTAGACAGTGTAACTTGTAACTATATATTTTCTAAGTGAGCTGGATACATGAGAAATTTATGTCATGATACATTGCATATTGTTCCACACTGTGTGGTCCCCTATTTCTGAAAAAATTTCCAATAGGAAATGGTGTGAATATGATTTTATGGTTCCCTGGTGTCTTTTCACATTTATTCATTCTTAAATCACTATCTGATGACACATTCTGATTTACATGAATATTTCTCAAGCATAAATCACACTATCTCTTGACTGCTTTATCCTCTTAACACTCCCATGAGTTAGGTTCAATTTTTAACCTACTTTCACAAACATGGAAACTTGGATTTTAAAAATTATTCACTTTGATCAAGAATACAGACTTCAAATATTGTGCTGTAATTCAATAGCTCTCAAATTTTATTGCAATCAGAATTATCACAGGACCACTGTTGGTGGGAGTGTAGATTGGTGCAACCACTATGGAAATCAGTATGGAGAATTCTCAGAAGGCTAGGAGTGGAAGCTCCATTCAACCCAGCTATTCCCCTCCTGGGCATTTTCCCAGAGAAACTGGAAAGTTCATATCACAGTGATATATGTGCACCCATGTTCATAGCAGCACAATTTGTAATAGCTAAGTCTTGGAAACAACCAAGATGCCCATGAACTGCAGAGTGGATGGAAAAATGTGGTATTTTTATACAATGGAATATTACTCAGCTATAAAAAGGATGATCTTGAGGCCTTCATAGGTAAATGGAGACAACTGGAGAATATCCTCATTAGTGAAATAAATAAGAATCATATTTATAAATATCACATTGTGTCTCTAGTGTAAAAAGTAATAAGAACTGTAGGAGTAATAAAACCCAAAATGTGTAATTGCTACTGTAAAAAAGAGAGGAAAAGAAAGTGCTCTAAAGGATAAAACTGCATGTGTGTTTAAGTGTGTAAGATAGATGACCATATTACTGTTTTTGTTAGAATGTTGAGCAGAACCGTTAACAGTCTTATTGTTTGAATGTGTACTTTGTATGTTTTAACTTTGTAACCTGAAAAATTATTTCCATTGATGACAGTATGTAACTTAGCAAGTGGTGGTTTCTTAGTGTTTTTGCTTTTGCTTTTTGTTTTGATTGTTGTTGTTTTTTTTCCTACCTCTTTGGAATTCTGTATTGTTGCTACACTCTTTCTGTTTTGTTTGGTTGTTTCTTTTCTTATTCTCCTTAAATAAATAAATTTTTAAAAATCAAAAAAAAACACTTATCGCAGGAGCATTTTTCAAAATATATACATTTTTATATCCAAAGCTCACTATTCTTAATTAAATTTGTAGTGCAACTGAGATGTGAATAGTAAGTTCCAAGTACAACTCTAAAATTTTCAAGTGTATAACCACATTTAAGAAGTCCTAGTCTAAGAAATTAAGATGGAGGAAATGTAAAAGAAAGGAAGGAAAGAGGAAAAAAACACTTTAGTTATACTACTAGTGTCTCTTGGTTCATTAGACAGAAAGGTTTGTGTAATAGATTGGAGAACTTTTTACCCCCATGTCTTGTATTCTGAGTAAATACTTTAAAGATAACATAATGTATTAACTGTGGTTATTCTCCTATTGTCATGTTATGAAATTTGTATTAATTTTTCCATAAAATAAAAGAATTCTTAGTCTAAACCTTTATATTGCACTCATATTTTCCAAAATGTTTTACTGAATTTCCCAGTATGAGACATATTTCATATCACAATCAAGTATACTTATACAAATAAATAAGACTGAAACAAAATTTTCCCCAAAATATATGTTGAATGTATACAACCACTTGGTTATTTTATATTTCAATATATTTCACCTCATGTTGTTAACTTCCGTGCTCCTTCTTTGATTTGCTAACCAATTAAACAATACTTGGTAAAACACTTAATAAATATATGCTTCTATCCCTTACTGTTTCATACTGTGTAATATATTTCAGCCATTGTCTTCAACGTGGAGTCAATTTATTCCTTTATTACTGAAAAAATTTTCCTTTGCATGGAAAATCCTTCTAATAAAATTTCTGCAAGCATAGTGATTCTTAAAAAATACTGGCCAGTTACCGGGCTTCGAGGGGTTTGTCTGTAAATATAGACTCTCCAGATATTCAGGAAGGAGGATCACAATTACAGACCTAGACTGAGCAACATAGAAAAATTGGGCTCAAAATAAATTTAAAAGAATTGAAAGGTATCTAAGTGGTAGAGCATATTCCTAGCATATGAAAGGTCCTGAAATCAATCCCCTACAATGTAAAAAAGAAAAAGAAAGGAAGAAAGAAAGAAAGAAAGAAAGAAAGAAAGAAAGAAAGATAAAAGGAAAAAAAGAAAGAGAATAGTGTATATATCAAGCAAAACATTCCATTCTAGATTCAAGAATTTAAGACAATTCCAGAAAATTTATTCCTTTCCAGAGTAAAATAAGGAATTGAATTACTTTTCCATGTGATGTCCAACAAATTATCACACATTGTTCAGGTGAAAATAATGGTGTCCATGACTCAGATTTTTGATTCTTCATACAGGGTTTCAACAATCTAGAATGAAGTTGTTGTCTATGTTTGTGATCTGAAATTGTGTATTCTTTTCTGTTCTACAGTTGCTGGCAGACTTCAACACTTTGTAGCAGGAGAACTTATGATAACTGGCTGTTATGTCAGCAGGAAAATCTTTCTTTCTTTCTTGAGTGTTCATTTGATTAGGTCAAATCCAACTAAAATGTTAACCTTTGTGATAAACTCTAAGTCAGCTGAGTAGTAACCTTACCATGAGCATGATATCTCATTCATACAAAATTTCTGCCCCTTCAAGGTGTGTGTATATTAAAGTCTGAAATATTATTCTAGAAATCAGACTAGCAAAAAAAAACCTCACTTTTAAAAGTCTTTTCTAGTGTCTTTGTTATTTTCTCATTGCTGAGACAAAATACCAAACACCCATATGGTAAGGGATGAAAAATTTATTTAGTTTACAGTTTGTAGAATTTGCAGTCCATAATTGACTGGGCAGCTAGTATTGGTTTCTTACTATTTTTTTGAAATTCTATATCATTTCTATCTTGTATTGTGTGTGTTTTACTTTTTGAAATAAAAAATTCAACTTGGAAATGTTTTCTGAGGTAAAATATTGTCTGTCTGAGGCAAGGTGGCTTGGCAGATGAGTATCACAGAGGATGAACTGTTCATGGCAGTGAAAAATAGCAAAATTAATGAGAGAAACAAACCTCTTCCTGTCCATTTTATTGTATCCAGTCTACCAGCATTAAGCCAATGCCAATCCAATCAGATCCAGCAATAGCCCACCGTTAATGCTAGTACCTTTAATCATAGCATTACATTGCAAATGAATCACACACTCTGAATTCAGTCACCTCCATAAAAGAATCAATGACTGCATGAGACTTTGAAGACATCTAGCCACAAACCATAACACCTACATTAAACAATATATATGCAATATGCCAAATCTCTACAGAAATCTTTCAATCTCAAACAGAAAAATTTGTGACATTACCCATGGAATATGAATTCTCCCTGCCAAACCCCATACAATGAAATTCCAATCAAAGAAAACTTGGCATGGTTCCTGTTTTCCTGTGAATCCATGATCTCAGAGAAGCTAAATAAAAGGTATAACTCTAATCACATGCCTCAGAGTAAGCACCAGAGAAACACTTTACCAATATATTATTTCTCACTTGGGTCATAAAGCATCCTTGAACATAAAACATATTCACAAATAAAACATTAAGTAAGTGAAGGAAATATAATGAAAGGGAAAGGAAGGGAAGAGAAGGAAATGTTATATTTCTAGACTCTCTCTGTGTGTATTTATTTGTGTGTATTGTGTTATATGTGTCCATTTGTAAATGCATTATAATCTCAGAGTAGTCATTCAAAACACTAGGTGTGGGAAAAAAACAAATGAAGTAAGTAGTGCCTACAGAATAAGCCCTATTTGAATTTCAAATATCACTAAGTTATACGACTTGTAATTTTAAAAATTTTTTAAACATTCCAACATACAAAATTTGTAACTTCATAATCATCAAATAATTATGGAAAATAAATGTAGTACTGAATAGACTATTAATCTGCACATTAACAGGCTTTTAGTCTTTGCTGATGAATATTTTAAAATAAAATCAAAAAGCAAATTTGACTTTATAAAAATAAACAAACCTGATATATTTTGCTCTTTCCCTCCTAAATCAAAAACTGAAACCAAGACGATTGTCTGTTTCTATCAATCCATTACAGTATAGATGATTTTGGAGACACTGTGGAGGACTAGCTACAGCAGTGCACACAACGAGTTCAGCAAATGCTCTCCAAGTTTGACTGATACTCAGAATTTCAGAAAAACAAAAATCCAAAAATGAAAAGCAGCTTGAAGGAAAAATCCACTAGGTGAACTCCAATATCAAGGTTGTCTAGAGAAAGAAGTCGTGTCTCTTGATTCTGTTAAAATTCACAGTCTAGGCTGGGGATTTAGCTCAGTGGCCTAAGTGCCTGCCTGGCAAGCATGAGGTCATGAGTTCGATCCCTGGAACCAAAAAAAAAAAAAAAAAAAAAAAATTCACAGTCTAAGTCTAGTAAAGAAGCCCTCTTGTAAAAAGTTCTCTACACAGCAGAAAAGAAATACAACAATTTCTGTGTTTATGACCTGGAAAAAGCTAACAACCCAGTCAGTATCTATGCTAGTTCTCTCTCATTTCAGTAATGAAATAAATGAACATATTCACAGAAAAGAACCTCTTCAGGTAGGTCACCAAGGAAGGGATAAGCAAGACTGGGTGGTGACTGGCTTAGGAATGGAAAGCCTTAATGATAGAAAGAAACAAGGGCATAATTTTTGTTTTGGAAAAATCAGATAGTAACATGTCTTTTGGATAGTGAGTCACAGGACCATAAAACTCCTGTGACTGGCATGATCTGTAAAGAAAATATATTGGAGTAGTGTCACAGAGTTTCACTGCCTTCCCCAGTTCCTGCCTTGCTGCATTCCCATGTCAGTATCCTACCAACTGCTCACCCTCCAAATGCCACAGAGCTCAGGACTCATGTGGGATCAATTCCCCAGTCAACAAAAAGTCGCTGAATTCAGCACTCAAGTGAGCTTCCCCTTACTGTCTTTTAAACACTACTGAATTTCTAGCAGAAGGGCATTTGACCACCAATACTTAATGCCAGTGATTTAAAAGAATGAATACAGACAGACACCTTGAGAGACATGAAGAGATTTTTGTGGGTACAAAAACAAAAACAAAAAGGAGTGGCAGAAGATGCTCCATGAAACATTCATATTTAGATGTGTAGAAAGAGGAGACACAGACAACTGCATGAATTATTGTGAAGGAAGGGTGTGGAAATTGAGGAAAAACATCCAGAGATCAGTGGAAGGCTAGGGCTTTGACCAGTCTCTCTGTGCTCAATCTCTCTGAAAAAAATTGAATGTGTTTGATCATGAAATGAAGTCAAAGAGCCCTGACCATGAGATCACAGCTGCAAAGTAACAGAGCTCTGTTTGCAGAGGAAATAAAAGGCAGGCATTCACTTTGCCTGTTTCTCCTACTTCATTCACTCACTGACAGGCAAAAGAACAAATCATTGGAATGGAAGAAACTCAAGCACGGTTTGATATGTCTAACCACTTAGTCAGAAGCACAGTGGTTTGAAGTTCAGCACCCATGATTGCTAGAAGAAAAATTCCCTCAATTTTTGATATTAATGTTGGTCTAGCTCTGACTCAGTTTAAATATGACTGAGAATATTCTACTTATGTGCGCATGTGTATGTGTGTGTGTGTGTGTGTGTGTGTGTTATTCTTGTTTCTAAGTGTGAAATACAGAAGCATTAAATTAATTAGCACTACAGTTGAGGCAATACCTTTCATGATAATATCAGATTAACCCTCAAAAACAAGGTGTTGCAGATTCAAAAACCATTTAAGTTACCAGTATATTTACTGGGATCTTACATGCTTTCCATTTTTAAAAATCTTTAATTATATATTCCTGTCTCTTTATAAGCCCTACAAATAACATTTCAATTTTCCTTTCCCCACTCCCTCCATGCAAGATATAAAAGCAATATGAAAAAGTTCTACTTTTTCTTTCATTTGCTGATATCCCCATTGTCTTCTTCCTTTTCTTCTAAACTGTTCCCTTCATCTTCTTCTGGATTTCTTCTTCCTTTAATCTCTACATCCCAGTCTATTTTTCATCAGTGCCATTTTATTGTTTTCCTGAAATATTGAAAAAATTATGAAATTCTTAAAATTCTTGAAATTTTTAAACATGTGATTTATATATGGTTGGTTCTTTGTTTTGTAGATGCAGATATAACCAGCAGCCATTTTGTCATTGCAATGCAGCAGCGTGCAGTGATCATATTATATTCAGCAGGATAAAAATGCATATAATCACCAAAACATAACAAATGCCAAGCTACATTATAGGAAAAAATTCTGTAAATAAAAAAAATTCAAAAGTATCAATGGTTTTTCCCCTAACTGATCTTTGAACCTATGGTGGATTAACTAATAGTCAACTTGTAACAACTACCTGAACTAAATCAGCATGGTTGTGCATATGGAAGATACACCTGAGGATTGGTGCCAACAGCATAAAAGCAAAACTGGAATGCAAAGTAGTATTCTGTTGCTGGAGAAGCTTGTTAATGTCTTTCCTGATATGAACTAAGGAGAACTCATTGGAAAAGCATGGGTATTTGATCTCACAGAGGATGGCTAGTGTCCTATTTGGAGTAGCTCTTATCCTTACCTTTAGTGTCACTTTCTGGCTCCAGTGAAGTTCTCTATGCCTTCTGGTACAGAACCTTCACCCAGCTAGCACAAACTTCCTAGCTCTCCAACAATGACCCAGCTGGCACAAAATTTCTAGCTTCCACCAATGACCTTTGGACCTTCTCAGTGAAGATGTATCACACAGATTAGCATGAGGCATTTTGTTGAGCTCTGGGCTCTATCTGGATTCATTGAGTACATTGCCATGGGTTTAGGATTTCACCTGGACTTGTACAGATCATTGCTGTGGGATCAAGGTCCTCAGATCTTTGGATTTCTGATATGTGGACAGATCACCTGTAATCTTCTGCATTTGAATTTTTGCATCAATATTATAAAATAATACTACAAATTGTGTGTCCTGTATTCAATTTACTTCTTTGCAAACCCTGACTACCACAACACATACTTCAACACATACCAGTGATTACCTCAGCACATATATAATAGGAACATAAGAAGATGGGAGAGTGGTAAGCACCTATAAATTAACCTCTCCAAGAATCAGGATCCAAACACTTGACAGCAACATTTTGGAGAAGAGAAGGACAGATTTTAATATTGGAGGCCCAGAAAATATCTGACAAAAATAGTAGCTTGCAGAAAAATTAAGGAGTCTGATGGTATTGCAGAAAAAGAAAAGGGCAAAATGCAGTTTCTCCCCAGCACCTGGCTCATGGTTCTTGAGAAAGGAAGAGTGAATAAACAGAAACACAGTGAAATTTGGAGAATAGGGGCCTTCAGTGAGAAGTGCACTTATTGAACAGAGCAGTGGATGTTGTGTGATACAACAGCTGGTGAATGACTCTTGTCCAAGTGTCTACCATATCCCCTAGAGACAGTGCTTGGTTAGATGTCACTCTAGGAATGGCCAACTAAGCCTGGGATTAAGAAGAGTTGTGGCTTGACTTCATCTCATGGCTCTCTGTGCTAAACTCCCACAGCGACTGGCTGAGGGACAACCACAGGAGATATCTAAGGTCATGGAGCATTGGCTTTCAAGATTGTCCATAAGTGTTATAAGCTAAATGTCCCAGGTCCCATTCCAAAGATCACAGGCCAGATTTAGCCTGAATTTCTGTAGATTTAAAAGTCCTAGAGTGGTACACCTATCCTAAAACTACTGCCATCTTGGTGGTGATTTTCAAGCATGAATCTAGATTCTAACTGCTTCCTTTGTCTACATGTGGCAGAAGGATCATGCATTGAATTGGATACTACCACATAAATGTAGACACCAAAAGGTAACCACAAAATTGAAACCATGATTTCATTTTTTGTTTTTGTTTTTGGATATCCTTTAATTTTGTTCATTTTGTAGTTTTTTTTTTTCTATGAGTGTGAATATTGTCTTTAGTTTTTTGGTTGTTGTTTTGTTCTTGCTCTTTTAAAAAATGCATTCATTCTGTGCTGTCTTCTTTACAAGTTTTCTGAGGCTTGAGTAATTTTTCTTTGTCCTATAGAAATGTTCAACCCAATGTAGAACAAAATAGGTGTCTTGAAGCCATAGGATTAGGAAAAAATAATTTCCAAAAAAAGCCACAGTTTCACAAGAATAATACCAAGAATCAGAAAATGTGGTCATGTCATATTACAAAGCTTCTGAACAGCAAAAGAAACCACTAATGGAGTGAAGAACAACCTACATAATGGGAAAAATAATTTGCCAGTAACTTCTCTAAAAAGGGCTAATATCTGGAATACAAAAAATTCTGGAAAAAATAAATCCCATATTTTTATCCTGAAATTTAAAGATCAAATTAATCAATAAGCATCTGAAATAAACTGACACTTCTCAGATGAAAAGTATATTCAACAAATACCAATAAAATGTGCAGTATCAATGGTCATTTGAGACATTCAATTTTAAACATTGCTATGTCATCTCATTGTGCAAAGAATATCTATCATTATGAAATCAACCAAATCAAATCTTAGTGAGACTGTGGGGATAAAGGAATACTTTGTCATTGTTGGTGGAACTGTGAACTAATAAAACCAGTATAGAAGTCAGTATGAATAATCCTCAATAGTTAGAAGAAGAAATTTGATTTAATCCAGTTATTAACCTTCTAGGTATCTTCCCAAAAGAGTTTCAGACATCATACCAAAGTGATGTATGCATATTCATGTTTAAAGCTGTACAATGTATAATACTTAAATCATGGAGATAGCATATATGTCCTTCAGTAGATGAACAGATAAAATAATGTGGCATTTATGGACAATGGAGTAGCAGTCTGCCATAAAAAGGTTCAATGTGAGACCATAATATTAAGTGAAGTGCAACAGACACATAAGCTTAAGCTTAAGTATCACAAGTTTTTTCATTTTATATATATATATATATATATATATATATATATATATATATATATATATAGTGAAAAAACGACAGGTAATAAGAAAAACAGAAAGACTAAATATGGTGTAGTGCAATCTGTAGTATCTATCTAGAGATATACCATAACTTAGTACAATTGTCTTATATTTTTATACGGTTGCTGAGCTATTAACATGGTTTTAAATCTGTACAAATGATAATTAGTTTTCTAATATCTTATAAGTTAAATGAATTATTCTGATGTTGAAAAATTAAAAGAGGATGCAGGGAGGGGAGAAAAAGAAGAAACTGAAATATGATATGTAAATATATCAAGCTACTATAGTGAATGTACTCATTATGTAATGCCAACCTGTACTGATAATAGCAAAAAAATAGAAAAAGAAAGAAAAAGTTAAGCAAGAAAAAATGCCTCCAAAATCTCTGAACTCCTCAAAAGTTGATCTCATTTACACAGAAGTAGAGGAATATCCTAGAAAAAAAACAAAATTTAAATATTTAAAACATTTAAAAATATAAGAATGATAAAATAAGTAAGTTCATAGTTTTCAATGAATTTAAAAAGTATAAAATCAGAGAAAAATAATTTTATTAATCAAATTTTCAACAAACAGAAAAAACACAGACAAAACAGATTGAACAGATAAGACATAGATAAAAAATTGCTTTTTAAAAAACAATAGCTAGAAATTCTTAAATGAAGCAGACCTTGTCTGTTTCTGACTAAGCATGACTTCAAAGAAAGATACAGAGAAAACAGGGTAAGCAGTAGGTAGACAACCAAAGGACACAGAGAAAGTACTAGATTAAGATTCTGGTCCCAGTCCACCACATCTGGAGGCTGAGTTCAGTGCTTTATGCATCAAAAACTCTATTGCAGACTCTGCAGTGTTAACTCAAAATTTTAGGGCTTTTGGTGGACACCGGAGAAATTGTACTTTTTATTTTATTTTTCTTCTTCTTTTTTTGCTGATTTCATTTTAGGTGCTTTACTTATATTTTTATCCCACTCTATTTTAATTCTTTTCTCTTTCCTCAGTTATCTCCTTGATTTCCTCATATTTTTGTATGAGTGAATATCCACTCCAATCTTTCTAGTAAGCT
Organism: Dolichotis patagonum; assembly: GCA_004027295.1. NCBI lineage: Eukaryota > Metazoa > Chordata > Mammalia > Rodentia > Caviidae > Dolichotis > Dolichotis patagonum. Next base: position 19,137 of record PVJX010020864.1, read on the forward strand.
TTTAGAATTCATTGCTTACCCCTCCATGAATTTTCTTCTGCTTTATGTTCTAGTTTCCTAAATCTTGCATGATCAACTGTTTTCCTCTATCATGGATTGTACTATATTTCTCATTTATCTCTGTTTTATCTCCTTTTCCTCTTAAATTTGCCCACCTCATGGAAAACAATTGTACCAAGAGGTAACACATAGCATACAAACTCCCAACATATGTCAGGTTCTGATTTATAACTTTAGATATTGATTCTATGTTTAAAGTAGTGGTGTTAAAGCTGGTGGTGCTAAAACTGTTACCATAGTTTGTCAGTTTGTAAGTAATTCTTGATGCTATTGTTATTGCAATTATACTACTTTAGTTAGCCTGTAAAATCTGTTGTAGTCAATTGTAATCATTTGGTTCTCTTTGTACAACAATACCAGGAAAAATACGGAATAATAAATATCCCCTCAGTCCAGCATTAAAGAACTAGGAACTGAGAGAAATAATTACCAACATCTCACAATTAATAAAGTGGGAAGCTAGAATCTTGGGATCTACACAAATGCCAAGAAACTCCCACACATAGAGAATATCACAGGAGCACAGACATTTTCTAGCGAGGCCTTGATAATAGTGGTAAAGCTATCTACTATAATAACTTACAAGAATCAACAAGGAATGCAAAATAATAATATTTTTAAAATGAGAAAAGGACAGGATAAGGAAGCAAAATGCAACCCCAGATCTCCTACTCACCCAGAAGAAGTCCAGGAAATAATAGGCAAATGAATACGGAAGACATGTGCCTGGAATTTCTGAAGTGATAGCAACTGAAGTAACAAATCCATGAGCCTATAGACAAAATCAGATCAGAAATAATCTCTCAGGAAGAAAGAATTGAGGGCCATAATGAAGGACTTGCTAATCAAACCTAGAATGTAGTTAAAAAAATATAGAAGCATAGAAAAATGATGGAAACCATGAATACCCAACACAGAAAAATGGAATGGATGAAACAGACACCAAGGAAATTAAAAATTTCACTGAAAGTATACAAAATCACATGAAAAATTGAAAATAAACTATCAGGCCTAGAAAGTAGGTAGGATTTCAATTAGTGTTAAGACAAGAAAAGATTTCTCAAAAATAACAAGAGAATAGGAAAAAAATCCCAACTCAACAACTGCAAGATGATGCACAGAAGAAAAATGTAACACTGAGTAGCATAAAACAAAAAAGATGTAGTGATCATAAATGATATCAAGAGACTATTTCCACAATTAATAGCTGAAAACTTCACAAGCATTGGAAAAAGTCTGACATACAGTTAAGTGTGCATATAGAAATCCAGTTAGCCATGACAAAAATAAATCTACACCAAGACATATAATAGCAAAGATCCCAGAAACTCAGCAAAAGAGCAGAATACTAAAAGCTGTTAGAAAAAAAATGCATATTAAAGAAATCCCAACAGAATCACAGCAGACATATCAACACAAACTCTCAAGTTGTGGAAAGCTTGGAGTGAAGTATTTCAAATCCCAAAAGAAAACAACATCCAACAAAAATGCATGTATCCAGAAAAACTATCTTCAAAATTAATGGAGAAATAAGATACTTCCGTGACAAACAACTGTAGAAATTAATGACCAAAAATCTAACTCTATGAAGTATACTGAAAATCATTATAAAAAGCAAACTAAACAATCACAGTTCCAAGAACATCAATAGAAATAGCCAGGAAGGGTAAGCAATTAGATAAAAAGGAAAGATATATAACTTACAGCAGGGAAATAAAATGGCAAGGATTATCCAATACCCATCATTTAGAAAACCATCAAAATAAGTTGTCTCAATTCACCCAAAAAAGAAACACACTGACAGAATGGATCAAGAATCAAGACTAAACAGTATCCTGTAAATAAGAAAAACATTAAATTCAAAAAGAAATTAATAGATTGAAACTCTAAAAATGGAAAACTATTCCCCATGAAACAGAAACCCTGAAAAAAAGAAGTGATAGCTATTCTATTTGCAGATATTATGATCTTCAAACCAAGAATGATCCAAAGAGAAAAATTCACTACATATTTGTTAGAGGAAAACTTCAAGAAGAAAAGGTAACAATTATAAATATGTGTGCACTAAATTCATGAACACCAACAAATATAAATGGAAATGAATAATAAAATCACCATTAACACAATTTTAATGGGGAATTTTCATACCCCACTGGCACAGATAGATAGATCAACTAAATGAAATATCAGCAAGAATATCAGAACTGGAGCTACTTTATGAAAAATAGATGTGGATGTTTACAGTGTTCCACGCAACAACACAGTAACACATATTCTCCTCAGTAGTGTACAGCCTATTCATTAAAATAGACCCAATTCTAGCCCACAGAACATGCTTAAATACATTCAAGGAATTGAAATTTTTCTATGCATATTATCTACCATAGTGCAATAAATTTAATATCAATGGCCAAAGAGAAGGCAAAAACAGTATAAATACATGGAAACTAAGTCACAACCTCCTAAGCAACCAAAGGGTCACAGATGAAATGAAAATTTAAACAGTATCTTTATTTAAATGTAAATGACAATATAACATTCTGGGACTTATGAGACATAAGAAAAGTGTCCTAAGAGGAAAATTTATAGCAATAAATTATCATATCAGGAGAATAGAACAAGCTCAAATAAACAATGTAATATTTTACTTGAAGATTTTACCAAAAAAGAAGCAAGTCATGCCTAAAGCCAGTATGTAGATAGAAATTATAAAGAGTAGAGCAGAAATTAATTCAATTGAAACTAAGGAACAAATACAGAGAAAAAAAATGAATCAAAGTGTTGTTTCTTTGAAAGCTTAAGTAAAACTGATAGATCCTTAACCAATCTTATCAATAAAAGCAAAGAAAATATTCAGATTCATGCAATTAGGAATGAAAAGTCTGAAATCACTACATATCATATGGAACATGTAAAGATCAACAACATCTACTTTGACAAACTTTTAGAAGATGGAGATCACAGAGGAATTGACACACACACACACACACACACACACACACACATATATATATATATATATATATATGAATCAAAAAGAAGTAAAAAAATTAAGTAGAAAAATATCAGTTAATGATAATGAAAATTAAATTAAAAATTATCAACAAAGTAAACTCCAGTTCATCATGGATTCATTGCTGAATTCTATGAGAAATTTAGAGAAGATTGAAAGTAATTACTCCTCAAAATTTTTAATGAAATTGAAAGTGAAGTAATGCTCTCTGACACATTTCTGGAGGCAATTATAGCCATCATAACAACACAGTGGAAGACGTAATGAAAACAAGAGAACACAGGTCCATCTTCCTAATGAGCATAGGTGCAATAATTCTCAATAACCTACTGGCAAACTGAATCCATCAAATTGTCAAGAAGATTACACATGATGACCAGGAATGTAGGAAGGGTTCAACATACACAAATCAGTAAATGTAATACATCATATCAACAGATTCAAAGACAAAATTACATAATCAACTCAATATATGCAGAAAAATCTTTTCACAAAACTCAACATCCATTTATGATAAAACCAACACAAAATCAAAATACATGATATTTATCTCAATTTATCTCAATTCATCTCAATATCTATAACAAACCAACAAGCAACATTATACTAAATGATCAAAAACTGAAAGATTGTACTCTAAAATCAGGAGCAAGACAAAGATGTCAGCTATTAACACTTGTATTTAATATACTTCTAGATATATTAGTACAATTAGCCAAGAGAATAAAATAAAGGAATATGTATAAGAAAGAAAGAAGTTAAATTGTTATTATTTGTAGATCACACAATACACCAAATAAAAGATTCCAAATACTCCACCAAGAGAGTTCTAAATTCAATAACCAGAGTCAGTAGTGCAGCTGGATGCAAAGTCAACACTCAGAAATCAATAGCATTCCTGTACACAAATAGCAAAATGAACAAGAGAGAAAGTAGGGAAACAACACCTTTCAAAATTCCATCAAAAATAAATCAAATACTTTGTAATCAATCTAACAAATTAAGTAAAAGATGTCTATATTGAAAAAAAAATCAAAGAATTGAAAAACATCAAGCCCCCAAATTCAAAGACCCTCTCCAAAAAGGCATCTGAGATGAACACACAGTTTTCATATGAAGATATACAAATGGCAAATAAATACATGAAGAAAAGTTCACCATCACTGGTGATTTGAGAAATGCAAATTAAAACAACATTGAGATTTCATCTTACTCTGGAAAGAATAGCTGCCATCAAGAAATCAATTGATAACAAATGTTGGTGAGGCTGTGGAGAAAAAGGAACACTGCTCCACTGTTGGTGGGAGTGTAGACTTGGTGCAATCACTGTGGAAATCAGTATGGAGAATTCTCAGAAGACTAGGACTAGAAACTCCATTCACCCCCGTTATACCCCCTCCTTGGTATTTTTGCAGAAAAACTGTAAAGGTCATATCACAGTGATATATGTGCACCCATATTCATAGCAGCACAATTTGTAATAGCTAAGTCTTAGAAACAACCAAGATGCCTATCAACTGCAGAGTGGATGAAAATTATGTGGTATTTTTATACAACGGAATATTACTCAGCTATGAAGAAGTATGATCTTGAGGCCTTCATAGGGAAATGGAGACAACTTGAGATTACCCTCATTAGTGAAATAAATAAGAATCATATTTATAAATATCACATTATGTCTCTAGTGTGAAAAGTAATGAGAAATGTTTGAGTAATAAAACCTCAATGTGTAATTGCTACTGTAAAAAAGAGAGGAAAAGAAAGACCTCTAAGACATATAATTGCATATATGGTTAAGTGTGTAAGATGAATGACCATATTATTGTTTTTGTTATATCATGGAGCTGAACTGTAAATAATCTCATTATTTGATTGTGTACTTTGCATGCTTTAATTTTGTAACTTGAACAACTATTTCTTAGATAACAGTATGTATGTTATCAAGTAATGATTTTTCAGTGTTTTTTTGTTCTTTTCTTTTTTTTATTTTGAAGTTAGTAGAAATACAACAGAGCAAGACAGAACAAAGCCAATTGAGACAGTGCAGTGAATTTAGTACAGAATTTCACAGCAGGTTACTGGGATACCAGTAATAGGTACCATAGTATATCTCATTATCTTCACAATAGTTGTCTAGTCAATTAAGTATAGCAAAATCAAACCAAAGACAGAACATTATAAAATCAATCAATATAGAATATTGAATAGAGTAAAGCAATTAATCATAATGAAAACAACACTTGTTTTCAAAGAGAAGATAGAAGAGAACCCCATATTTGCTATGTTGCATACAGTCACCCTGCCAAGAGATGCTCAAACCTCTGTCCCCAACTGCTAACAGGGTGGAGGGAGTTTGGGATGTTTGATTCCAAGGCCACACACCAATAAGCTCAAGAGACACTACTGGGTCTCCTCCTGGCTCATGCCAGAGGACAGCGTTTACCAAGAGGGCAGGCATATTGCTTCTTTGTGCAGGCTCCTGAGTTCCACCATGGCCATGGCTGGATCTTGTGGCTGTGGCTGGATCTCCTCTTGGCTCCCACTGGAGGAACTGTTCTTTTTCTTTTTTTCCATGGAATTCTGTATTGTTGTTACCCTTTTTTCTGTTTTGTTTTGGTTTGGTTTGTTTTCCCTTAAAACAAAAAAAAATTTTTTTAAATGAAAAAAACTCTACTTTGGAAATTACAATACTTTGAAAAAGGAGATTAAAGAGGATATCAGACAATAGAAAGCTAACTCTTAATCTTGGTTAGGAAGTGTAGAAATGATCATACATAGTAAAAATAACCATGCTCTCAAAATTCTCATCCAGATTTAATGCATTCTCATTTAAATACCATTAACAAACCTCACAGAATTAGGTAAAAGAATTCTAAATTTCATTGGGAACCATAAGAGATTTTGAAGAGTAAAAGGAATTTTGGATAACAAATTCAAGACATGGAACATTTCAGTCCTTGACTTGAAGTTATGCTACAAGCTTAATGTGATTAAAAAGAAAATGCCTCAGGAAAAAAAAATACCAGAGGATCAATTGAGCAAATTAGAAGATACAGACGAAACTCCAAACACAGTCAGCCCTCATATCTTTGACAAAGTGTCCAAACTGGAAGAAAGATGACCTCATTAATAAATGACAAAACTGGTTTTCCATATGCCAAAATTGAAGCTAGACCCATGTGTATCACCATTAAACTAAAATTAAAATTAATCAAAAATATAAATATTACAACTAAAGTACTACATCTTCTAAAAGAGAAAATAAGTAGTACTCTTGAAGAAATAGGTGTAGGCAGAGACTTCTATAATACATACCAGATTGCATGGGAAATACTGCAAATAATCAACATATGGCATCTTATCTTATTAAAAAGTTTTGCACAGAAATATAAATAAACAATGGAGTGGAAATATTACCTATAGAGTGGGAAAAATATAGCCATTCTTCCTCAGATAAAGAACATATGAAAAATCAAAAGAAATCAGATCCCCTAAACTCAAAGACTCAACTCAAAAATGGGAATCTAAAATGAACAGACATTTCTTAGATTAAGAAGTACATATGACAAATAAATATCTAGAAAAATGAACATCAGTGATCATTTGAGAGATGCAAACTCAAGCAACACAGCAGTTCTGTATTACTCCAAAGAGAATGACCATCATCAAAAAATCAACCAATATGCAGGTGGGGTTGTGGGGAAAAGAGAACACTTTTCCACTCTTAGTGGGAGTGTAGACTGGTGCAATCTCTGATTAAATCAGCATGGCAATTCCTCATAAAACAAGGACTGAAGATCCCATTTGACCCAGCTATTTTCTTTCTTGATATTTCTCTAAAAGTTTTAATATCATCATACCACAGGAGTATATGTGCAACATATTTATAGTGACACTGTGTATAACAGCTAAATCTTGGAAGCAATGAAAATGCATATCAACAAATGACTGTATACTAAACATGTGGTTTTTTAAAAAAATGTAATTGAGTACAAGTCTGCCATTAATACGGATAAACTTGGTATATATATTGCTAAGAGGATGAATTACTAGACAATACTCTTAAATGAAAAAAAATCAGAGATATGGTGAAATGGGAAGAAATTGCTCAAAAGGAAAAGGTAACTAGGGATGGGATGGCAGAGGGAGAAAAGAAGGAAGGTAAGTGAACAAAGAAGAATAAAATGGAAACAATCTTTTATAATGAAGGGGGAAGAGAGATTGAAAAGAGGGAATGAGAATGAGAGTAAAACAAAGAGAAATCAAGATATATCATGTACAGGTAAAAATCTCTGTGATGTATGTGATCATTGTATATACCTAAATTGTACCAATACACTTAATTAAAATAAAAGGAATTATAAATAATATGCAACAAATATGCACAATGAAATTCATTAAAAATTCAGAATACAAAATTACAGACACAATTATAAACATAGTTGGAGTCTTTATTACTTTTTTCATTTCTGAGGCAGGGTGTCACACATGCACATGCTAAAGGGAAAAGGATTTTCAATTTCAAAACACTTAAAGGTTTTAGTTAATTGTTGACTAGGTCCAAGGCAGCATGGCATAACAGAGGGCCATCATGTTGTAGAAACAATACATGGCAAAGCATTCTCTCAAATTTAAGAAAAATTTTAGTTGCAAGATCCCATACAAATGAAAAGAAAATGAAATATTTCCAACATGGAATGGCACAAGATAAATTTTTCACTCCCATAGGGTCAAATAGGTGGATAGAATGAAGGAGAACAAAGCATGTCCAAAATGCAATACAAGAAACACATTCCGTAGTTCCCTGCCCTCTCAAGGCATCCTTCCAGGCTTCTCGGGACTTCTGAAATCTGATTGGAATCACTCATAACACAGCAACTCTTGCATTGTGAATGCTGGTAAGCCAGCTGCACATCGGTGATGCCAAATTCTGCCACAAGTTGGAGTAGTAGCCAGGGCTCTGTCTCTCTTGACTGTAGAGGTTGAGTGGCTGAATTGCTGGGCACTGTGAAACAAATTGCAAGGAAACTTTCTGTAGATTGCTGTCATTGTGGTTCTCTTGTGCTTGCTTCTGAAAGAAAATTCTATTTTGTAACATTCACAGTGCAAAGGTTGAAGTCCTGCTTGTTCTTATGATGTCCACAGCCAATGTTTTCTATTATCCTATTTCTTTTCATCAATCAAGATCTCATCTGCTTCATCTATGCCAGGATATAACTTTACTGGGATTTTCTTGGTGGAAAAATGCAAAACATCTACAGTTATTCTGCTGGGCCCTTTGCTCTAAATTTTCAGCACAGATCTGGCTAATAATCCCCAAAGTAGCCATGCTACAGCTTCAATTTTAGAGTGCATTTAAATTCATTTCCCCAGATTAATTAGTTCACTGTGCATAGTCTCAGGCTCCTTTAAAGTATGTGGACACAAGAAAAGTGCAGGTAAACTATCTGCCAAATCATAACATGAATGGGCTAGACTTCAACACTCAGTACAGTCCCTGTCCCTAGCTGAAATCTCCTGAGCCTGGCCTTCACTGATTAAATATCTAGCATCATTCAATCTTTTGAGATCTGGCCAAAATCTCTTCAAGTTCAGCTCACAAATTTTTGGGTTTCTTCTTCTGCTAGCAGCTGCAAAACTGTCCAAATATTTCCATCAAGCCAGCTCCAAAGGCTCCTGAAGCACACGGTCAGGAATAGTCACAATAAAGACCTCACTACTCTGGTATCACAATCTATCTTAGTTAATTTTCTTGTTGCTGAGGCAAAATACCAGACATTCACATATGAAAGGAGGAAAAGCTTATTTCATCTCACATTCTGTATACATTTCAGTCCACAGTCAGCCTGCCTTGACAGAGGGGTGTTGAAGTGGAGAACCAATCTATTGCAAAGCAGGCAGAAGACAGTGAAGCAGCAAACAACAGCAGGAGCAATCTTGTCTTTCTTCTCTCCCTTTTTAGTCGATGAAGGCTACAAACATATTGATTGGTGCCACCCCTACTGAGAATAGGGCTTCCTTCATATACACCTTTAATCTGAGTATTACATCCTTAATATACATTAACATACCCCAATCTTGCATCTTTGAAACATCCCACATATGACTACATGAAGATGTATGGAACCTTCAACAGTCTCAGATTTCAGTACCACACTCCTTAATAGATCAGCTGGATAAATAATAAAGTCAAATCAGAGTTGAATTCTGATATCAAACAAATGGAAATAGCACATACCTATATAGTGCTTCACCCAGCAAGAGCAAAATATACATTTTACTTTCAGCACACTTTTGAGCCCATGAATCATGTTTAACATATATAAATAATTTCTTCCATTCTATTGCATCATGCCCAAGCTTAAAAAGAAATTATCAACATAAAAAATATAGATGCAACCCATGCAAATGGAAATTAATTCATTATTGAATAATCAATAAGTCACAGATAAAATCAGGGAAAAAATAAAGAAAAATTCTAAAATCAAGTTGCAATACCATCACATAATAATAAATTATTTAGAACACAAAAAGTCACTTGCAGAATTTTATTGTATGTGACATAATTTTATTTATTTAGGAAACCTAAATATTTCTGCCAAAAGCTGTTAAAACTGATAAATGCAATAAGGTAACTGGTTAGCAAATCAACACACTGAAAGGATAACATTTTATAATCACTAATAAACCTGTTGAAAGAAAGTTAAGAAAGCAGTACCATCATAATACTAGAAAAATTAAAATATTTGATTTGTATTTTAAAAATGTATTTAGAAAGAAAAAAAAAACCAAACAAACAGAACAGAATAAATGGTAGCAACAATACAGAATTCCAAAGGAAAAAAAGAAAAGAACAAAAAAACCACTAAGAAATTACTAGTTGATAAGTCACATAATGCCACCTTGGAAATAGTTGTTCAAGTTACAAAATTAAAGCACACAAAGTAGACATTCAAACAGTGATACTGTTAACAGTTCCACTCAACAATCTACCAAAAACAGTAACATGGTCATCTATCTTACACACTTAAACACACATGTAGTCATATCTTTAGAGCACAACTTTTTCCTCTCATTTTACAGTAGAATTGCATTTTGGGTTTTATTACAACTACAGTTCTTATTACTTTTTACACTATAGACACAATGTGATATTTATAAATATGATTCTTACTTATTTTGCTGAGTTGTTGCTCAAGTTGTCTCCATTTCCTTATGAAGGCCTCAAATCATTCTTTTTTATAGCTGAGTAATATTCCATTTTGTAAAAATACCACATATTTTTCATCCACTCTGCAGTTGATGGGAATCTTTGTTGTTTCCAAGATTTAGCTATTACAAATTGTGCTGCTATAAACATGAGTACACATATATCACTGTGATATGAACTTTTCAGTTCTTCTTGGAAAATGCCCAGGAGGGGTATAGCTAGGTTGAATGAAGCTTCCAGTCCTAGTCTTCTGAGAATTCTCTATACTGATTTCCATAGTGGTTGCACAAGTCTGCACTCCTACCAACAGTGGAGCAGTATTCCTTTTTCCCTGCAGCCTCGCCAACATTTGTTACCAGTTGATTTCATGATGGCAGCTATTCTTCCCGATGTGAGATGATATCTCAATGTTGTTTTAATTTGCATTGCTCGAAAGATCAGTGATGGTGAACATTTCTTCATGTATTTATGTGCCATTTGAATATATTCATATGATAACTATTTATTCATCTCAGCTTCCCATTTTTGGAGAGGGTCTTTGAATTTGGGGGGATTGATGTTTTTCATTTCTTTATATGTTCTTGGTATAAGTTCTTTGTCTGAGGGATTGCTGGATAAAACTCTTTCCTGTTCTGTGGGGTTTCTTTTCACTCTGGTGGTGCTTTCTTTTGAAGTGCAGAAAATTTTCAATAATATGAGATCCCAGTTGTTGATTCTCAGAGGTGTTTCCCATGCAGTTTGCATTTTGTTCATGAATTCTCTGCCTACCTCTATGTCTCCAAGATTTCTACCTACCTTATCTTCTAGTAGATTTAGTGTTTGTGTTTTATGATTAGGTTTTTGATACACATAGACTTTAGTTTTGTGCATGGTGATAGGCACGGATCTAGTTTTAGTATTCTGCATGTGGAGAGCCAATTTTTCCAACATCATTTATTAAAGAGACTATCCAACCTCCAGTGAACATGTTTAGGCTCTTTTTCTAATATCAGGTGGCTGAGTGTCTTTGTTCCTATACTTGTATCTTCTATTCTATTCCATTGATCCTCAGGTCTACTTCTTTGTGAGTACCATGCTGATTTTGTCACTGTGGTTTTGTAGTACAGTTTCAAGTCAGGAATTGAGATGCCTCCAGCCTTGCCTTTATTGCCCAGAATTGCCTTTGCTAGTCTAGGTTTCTTGTGGTTCCAAATGAATTTTAGGAGTGTTTTCTCTAGATCTGTGAGGTATGTCAATGGTATTTTGGTTGAGATTGCATTAAATCTCTATAACAATTTTGGGAGTATGGGCATTTTCTCAATGTTGGTTCTTCCTAGCCAAGAGGAAGCGATATCCTTCCATTTTCTAATATACTTTTCAATCTCCTTTTTTAGTGTAGTATAATTTACAGCATATATATATTTTATATTCTTAGGTTGATTCCTAAGTATTTCATTTTTTTAGAGGTTATTGTGAAGGATGATACTACCATAATTTCTCTCTCGGTGAGGTTTTTGTTTGTGTATAGGAATGCTATTGATTTTTGAGCATTGACTTGTAGCCAGCTACACTGCTGAATTTGTTATTACCTCTAGCAGTCTTTTAATGGAGTTTTTGGGGTCTTCTGTATAGAGTATCATGTCATCTGCAAATAGTGATAATTTAACTTCTTCCTTTCCTATCTTTATTCCTTTTATTTCTTTCACTTGTCTAATAGCCTTGGCTAGTGTTTCCAGAACTATAATGAATAGGAGTGGTGATAGTAGACATCCTTGTCTTGTTCCTGATTTTAAAATAAAAGATTTCAGTTTTTGTTCATTTAGTATAGTATTGGCTGTTGGTTTGTCATAGATGGCCTTTATAAGGTTGAGGTAGGCACTGTATATTCCGAGTTTCTGAAGGGTTTTTATCATGAGCATGTATTGGACTTAATTGAAAGTTTTTCTTCATGTATTGAGATGATGATGTGATTTTTGTTTTTGGCTCTGTTGATGTGGTGTACCACATTTATTGATTTGCATATGTTAAACCATCCCTGCATTCCTGGAATGAACCCCACTTGGTCATGACGTATGATCTTTTTAATGATTTTTTGCATTCTATTTGCTAGTATTTTATTGAGAATCTTTGCATCTATGTTCATTAGTGAGATTGGCCTGTAGTTCTATTTTTTGGTTGGGTCTTTCTCTGGTTTTGGTATTAGAGTAATACTTTCCTCCAGGAATTAATTAGGAAAGATTGCTTTCTTTGCAATTTCATTGAGGAGTTTAAATAGCATTGGCATCAAGTCTTCTCTAAATTTCTTATAGTATTCAGCTGTGAATCCCTCAGGACCTGGCCTTTTTCTTTGTTGACTGATATTGGGTTGTTCAAAATTGCTATATCTTCTTGGTTGAGCTTTGGTAGTTCATATGTTTCTAGAAATCTGTCCATTTCCTCTGTGTTTTCTTCTCCATGTGAGTAGAGATTTTTAAAGTAGCTACTCATGATCTTGTGAATTTCCATGGGACCTGTAGTAACTTCCCCATTTTCAGTCCTTATTGCATGATTTGGGTTTTTTCTTTCTTTTTTTAATAAGGTTAGTTAGAGGTTTGTAAATTTAGTTTATTCTCTCAAAAAGCAGCATTTTGATTCATTAATTCTTTCTATTGTTTTTTTAGTTCCAATTCTATTGATTTCTGCTCTAATCTTTACTATTTCCTCTCCTCTATGAGCTTTAGATTTAACTTGCTGTTCCTTTTCTAGAAGCTTGAGATGAAGCATTAGATTGTTTATTTGTGCTCATCCTGTTTCCTTGAGATGACAATTTATTGCTATATATTTACCTCTTAAGACCACTTTCATTGCATCCCATAGATTATAATAGGTTGCTTCTGCATTTTCATTGAATTGTAGGTATTACTTTATTTCTTCTTTAATTTCATCTGTAGCCCACAGGTTTTCAAAAGGTTGTTATTTAATTTCCATAGATTTATGCCAGTTTTGCAATTTCTTTTGCCATTAATTTCCAATTTCAGTGGGCTATGGTTAGATAGCATGCATGGGATAATTTCAATACCTTTGCAATTACTTCAGAATGTTTCATGGGATAATATATGGTCTATTTTGGAGACTGTCCTGTGGGCAGCTGAAAAGAATGTGTATTCTGATGTGTTTCGGTGGAACACTGTGTAAACAGGTACTAAGTCCAATTGTTCGCAGATATGATTCAGTTCTATTATTTCTTTGCTGATTTTTGTCTAGTTCAACTATCTCTTTGTGACAGATGGCTGTTAAGGTCACCTTTGATAATTGTTTCTTTTGATATGTCAATTTAGCCAATTTAAATTCATGGATTTCACTGATATA
>PVJX010020865.1:0-32745 GCA_004027295.1 Dolichotis patagonum
GGCTCCCCCACAGGCTCCTGGCTTCCTCACAGGGTCCTAACTCCCCTCTGTGGGCTCCTGGATCCCTAAGTTGTAAGGCAAATCCTGGGTGTAGCCACCCCTGAGCCTGTGGAATCTCAGGCAGGCCAGGCCTCCGTGCCTTGTCCCAGGCAGGTCTCCAGGAGGTTCCCTGCGAGTGAAGGGCCTAAAGGTCCCAAAGAGTCAGGCCAGAATGTTGGTTTCTGAAAAGTTCCCGGTCCCAAACAGACCTGGTCAAGATGCCAGCCTCCACAATATTCCCAATCCAAACAGCCCGGGCCACTCTGCAGGTCCGAGAATTTCAGGTCCCAAAGAGACAGGCCGAGATGCTTTCTGGGAGACTTCCTGGAGGTGAAGGGCGGGGCTATGGGCCCAAACAGACCTGGCCCAGATGCCGATCTCCAGGCAGTTCCTTGCAGATGAAGGGCGTGCTTACCAGTCCCAAAGAGTCACGCCAAGATGCAGATCTGCACAGACTTTTGATCCAAACAGCCCAGGCCACTCTACGGGTCCGAGAGTTTCAGGTCCCAAAGAGCTGCCATTGATTTTCAGTTTCAGTGTCCTATGGTCAGATATCATGAATGGGATAATTTCAGTATCTTTGGATTTACTTAAGAATGTTTTATAGGATAATATATGGTCTATTTTTGAGAATGTCCCATGTGTATTTAAGAATGTGTATTCTGATGTGATTAGGTGGAACACTTTTAAACATCTACTATGTCCAATTGCTCACAGGTGTGATTCAGTTCTATTATTTCTTTGGTGACCTTTTGTCTAGTTGATCTATCTGTGACAAAGGGGTGTTAAGGTCACCTATTAAAATTGTGTTCTTGTGTATTTGGTTTTTCATGTCCGTTAGTATTTGTCTTATATAGTTGGGTGCTTCTGTATTCAGTGCATATATATTTATAATTGTTAGTTCTTCCTATGGAATTTTTCCACTAACATGCATGTAGTGACCTTCATGTTTCTTGATCCATTCTGTCAACCTATTCCTTTTGATAGGTGAATTGAAGCCATTTACATTTATGGATATAACTCATACGTACTGGCTCATCTTTTCCATGTTATGTTCCAGTTGTTTGTTTTCTGCTTTTTCCCCTTGTTTAATTGCCTGTCCTGCCTGGTGGTTTCTTTCTGTTGTTTTTCTGAAGATTGTGGTCATTTTTATCTGTATCTAGTATGCATTTCAATACTCTTTCTAGGGTTGGTTGGGTGGACATGGATTTCTTCAGTTGTTCTTTTTCGTGGAAGTATCTTGTTTGTCCATTAAATTTTAATGAAAATTTTGCTGGTTACATCAGTCTGGGTTGAAAGTTGTTTTCTTTCAGGGCTTGCTATACTTCACTCCAAGCTCATCTTGACTTGAGACTTTGTGCTGAAAAGTCTGCTCTGATTCGAATGGGCTTTCCTTGATGGGCGAGTTGTGTCTTCTCTGTAACAGCTTTTAGTATTCTGTTTTTATTGTGTGCATGTGGGATCATAATTATTATATGTGTGATTGTACATTTATGTTGGTTTTGATTGTTTGTTATGCCATTTGCCTCACTTATCTGCATATCAGATTTTTTCCCCATGTTTGGGCAATTTTCTTCTATTACTTCTGTGAATATTTTAGTTATATCATTTGTATTGATTCCTGCATCTTCACTGCTGCTTATGCATCTTATATTGTTTCTCTTGCTATCATCTTGAAGCTGCTGGATTGCCATTTCATGCTGCTTTGTTTTCTTTTAAAATTCTACCCTTTCATGATCACTAATTGTTGTCCTGTCCACAAGGTCTGAAATGCTATCTCAGCTTGACTTAAACAGTTTTGCCAGCTTTCAATAGAATTTTTTGTTTCTTGGATGTCTCTTTGAGTTTGTTTCATGAATTCTTGTTTTCTATATTGTTCAGTCCTGGTTTCAACCAGGTTCCCCTGCTCCTGTACTTTTTTTCTCTATTTCTTCTTTAGCTGCACTCAGTAACTCCTTTACTAAGTTTGTTATTTCTGTCTTTACATGAGAGATTATTTTATATCCTCTATAGTTCCATAGAGTTGTTTTTTATTTCACTTGCTATCTTTTCATAGATTTCCTGTGTTTTGCTTTTGAAATCCTCTATTTCAAGGTCTTCTTCACTTGCTCCTGTTGGACTAGATGTTTGAGATTTCATTTTGCTTTGTCATTTTGCCATTTTCCCATCTTGAGGTTAGTATTTTGTCCTTCAGTCCCACTAGTGTCAACTATTGGTGGTTTGTGACTTGGAGTCCTACTGTAAGGTTGATGCTTTTCCAATTGCTGTGTCCCACAATGAAGAGTTGGGACAGTCATCTGACTTCCCATTGCATGGCCTGTTGGGTGAGTCCTATATTCTTCCTGGGCTAACAAGCCTAGTATTATTGATGTATGTCAACTTTTAGTTCCTGCTATTACTTTATCTTCAGGTTATTCCAGGTCATCAAATCTCCCTTTCTATGGTGTATGTGTCAGCTGAGGCCTTACTGTGTCTCTAATGTGTTCCTGTCTCATAAGCCCTTTTGATTTTCTCCAAGTTGGGGAGTCCTTATTGGCATATTCCTCACCCTACCTGAAGTTCTCTGTGTGCAGGAAGGACTCACCTACACTTTTGACAGACACACCAAGGTCTTACAGTTAGTTTCAGGGAGCTTTACTACTGGCCTTATTTACCCACTGTACACCTGTATTTTAAGGGCATACTCACTACACTGACTGAAGCCTGCTGAGATCCTCTGTTTGGGTTAGGCAGTTACTAAATATCCCCTCAAGCTAGCACAGTTAATCCATTGTTGTCCAAGGTTCTGGGAGAAACAGTGGGAGCTGAAAATCAACAGCAGTATTAGGTCCAGGTGGGAGGGAGTATCCCCAAGGGCCCATCTGTTATCCTGGATTCGGGCATATACTGGGCTCATGGAAAGCATGGCGCAGCAGTGTAGGTTGTCGTGGGCCAAGTAGTGGGCTGTTAACATCAGTCCAGGCATCTTTGGAGCATGCAGGTAGTGCACTGCAGTGGCGTACATGGTCCTGGGTCGAGGGGTGGGCTGGTTGATCAGTCCAGGCATCCATGGGGCACTATATTGTTTTGAAGTCCTATATTGCTTTCATGGTTTTGTCCTGAGTGGGTTCATTCTGCTTCATCCTGTTTGGTCATATTGTACTTAGTGAAGCTATAACTTCAACTGGTTGTTGAAGTTGTAGGACAAATGCTTGGAGAAACACAGGAGCATAATGATTGAAGCTTGGTGAGGTCCTTTGTTTGGATGAGAGATCACTGAGTCTCCTTTGAACTCAGCATGGTTAATACACTGTAATTCAGGGTTCTGGGAAGAGGAGTATGAACTGAAAATCAAGTACTTGGTCTAGGAGATGGGAAGGGTCACTGAGGGCAGTGACCTTTGGTGCGGTGTTCCTCCAGCCTGGCAGGCAACACAAAGGAAGCCCAGTGGCATGGGGACAAGGTCTGAGGGCAGTGTGGCTTTCCTCAAGGCCAGCAGAGGTCATGCAGGAAGTGCATGGTGGTGTGGTCCAAGGTCCAAGAGTGGTGCAGTGTTCCTCAGGGTCAGTGGGGTTGCACAGGAAGTGCATGGTGACACTGACACATGTTCTGATGGCAGTGCAGCATTCCTCAGTGCTAGTGGGTGTCACACAGGAAGCACACACGATGCCGTGGGCCCAGGTCCGAGGGTGGCACAGCGCTCCTCAGGGCAGGAGGGGGTCACACAGGAAGTGCGTGGTGGTGCGGGCCAAGCTCCAAGGCTGGCTTGCATTCCTCAAGGCCAGCAGCAGTTGCATGGGAAGCCATAAGAGTGCATTTATAGAAGTAAGGCACAATAAATACTCATCCTAAAAGACTGTACCTTGTAAAGCTCTCAGACATTCTCTCAGGTGCCAGCCTTCAACAAGTGAGAAAGTGGGGAGTTTTGAGGACAGATTGGTAAATATTGCAACAGAAAAATGCTTCTAGAAGTCTTAGGATGTCAAGAACTGGCAAAAGGAATTGTGTACAAAAGTTGGGAAGTAATAACCATGGAAAGAAGAGTTGTGTGTTAATAAGTGTGAGGGGTAGAAAAATCAGCTTGGCCTCACTTTGCACTTTTGCCTGGTATTTATCCTTTGTTTCTGATTTTTTTTTATTTTAAAGACAATAAAACCAAGCAAAATAGGACAGAATAAAGCCAATCAAAACAAGCCAGTGTAAGTGAGACTGGACTTGAAAACAATAAATAATCAACAATGGTTACCATAATGTGTCTTGTTGTCATCACAATAGCTGCATACACTGTCAGACACAGTAAAAATCAAACAAAACAGAACAGAATAGAATCAATAAAAACAAAATAATGCAATAAAGTACTTCAAAACAAGACAATAGTTAATCCAAAATGACTACCATAATATATCCTGTTATCTTTCAGATGCCTGCCTATGCCATTACATATAACAAAATCAAACAAAACAAAACAGGATAAAACTCAACTGAACAAAACAATGAAAATGATAAAGGACTTCAAAACAAGTTAATAGAGAATTAACAATGGCTACCACCTTCAGAAAGAAATCCTCCATAGATGCTATACTGCATAGTGTTATCATCTGAATAGATGATCAGACTACCACCTTTAGACCTGCAAAGTCAGTGGAACACTAAACACTACAGATATTAAATTGTATTTTACCTTGATAGCTATCATTGCAAGCTGTGTTTCTACAAATCAACTGGTTGCTATTGGGGTGGGGGCTTGGCTTCTCTTGTTTCCTGACACACAGGGCAGAAGGGGTTAACATCTGGCTCTCTCCCTAGTGGCCTGGGTATGGTGTTGATTCACAGGGAGGGCTTGCTTCTTGGTGACTTCTTGCCATCTTCCCTTACAGTTTGTGAATGGCCTGTTCAAGTGTTAATTAGTAGTTTTGTTATCTAGAGTTAAAATGATATTAATAGAAAAGAAAGGAGAAGTTTTAAAGAAATATTTGTTTCTCCAAAGTTAATCAAATTTAAGTAATGTGATTTAAATATATCTCATTTTTTTCATATTTAAATAGTTGCCACTGTCTTTAAGGTGGGCAACTAGCTTGAGACCCCTTCTGTCTATTGCACAAAAGCTTTCTTTACACAATAAATATAGTTTTATTTCCACAATTAATAGATTGTCCTCTTAGAAAAAAGTTTTTATGCTGAACTTTACAGGGAACTTCCCCCAAAAAACAAGGAAAAAATAGAAAAAGAAAAGAAAAGGGATATTCAAAGTGTAGATAGTTTTCATTTTGCAACTTAAAACTAAATCCAACAATGACAAAGCCATTTAACTTGATTTGTGTATGTGCAGTATGTCATTTTATGACCTTATGGAAAGGAGAATAATTAGTTCTTGTTACCTGCTTCTATAACACTGAATCTAGAGAAGCACTGATAAAAGATCAAATTGTTCTTTTTTCTCTTATTTTTTCCTCACTGATCCAATGACATAAAAATCATTGCATCTCTACCCTGATTAAAAAATGACATTGCTTCCTCTTCAACAATTAAGCATTATCTTTATTATAGAGTCATGCATTTTTAATTTCTACAGAGTAATTTAGTCAACTCTTAAGGCACACTAGCTATATTATTGTTCCTCTTGTTATATTTAAAATAAGGAAGTGATTATTTTCAAATAAGGTACCCAGTTCTTTTTAAGCTTAATTTTAATACAACTTCAAATCCTCTGCTTCAATACCTAGGTATCTTATACTCTTTCCTCATTGCTGAAAGAAAATGCCTGATTCACACAATTTAAAGGAGATGATGTTTAATTTTGGCTCACAGTCCAGAAGTTTAAATCCATGTTGTAGACAGACTTAAACACAGAAATGCATGGTAGAAGGGCCAGGGAGTAGGAAAGTTGGTAATAACCTAGTAGCCCGGAAGTAAAGAGAAAATAAAGAAGTCTAGGAAGGCTATTGTACTGTACAAAGAAAATGCAGAAATTATTGTTTTTGCATTGATTTCAAGTTTCCAAATTTGTATGTCCCCATTTTGGGACACCAGGCAAAAACACTCCTTCAGGAGTGTCTTCTCCTCTTCAGATCATTCTGTAACTCCCAATATCAAATCAGTTATAGTGCTTCCATGATCCAGTTATCTTCCAAAAGCCCAGCTGGAGTATGCACATATGAGAGCTTTGGGAGTCATTGTTGATCTAAATAACACTAGGCATATATTATGAATGATAGTTTTAATTTATATTATAATATATGTTTAGTTTGTCACAGCATTTTTAAAACTTCAGTTGCTTGCTTATTAAGGCCTAGTGCACCATTATAGGACCTTTAGCATGTGAAAGTTACACCTATTGCTGAAGGTCATCACTAACATATGATCTTTTTACACATGCTTGCCTTCTGAGGGTAAGTGTTATTTGCTGAACAGTTACTCATTGCTGCAGATACTGGCATGTTGGAAGCTTGTCAAAATTCATGTGAGATTTTGGCAGAGATTTTGAAGAGGTATCCAAAAACAGGTTCATATTATTTACTAAACTACATCCAATATTAGTATGTTTTTTATTACTTATTTACTAGTTATACTATTGTGTTGTAAAAAGAAAATACAAAAATTATTAACATTGCATTAATTATGGGGTTGCTGATTTACATGTTCCCATTTTGCAACACTAACCCAAAACACTAAAAGCACTAATAAAATTCCAATTTATATGCTGGAAATAAGGGCATACATTTTGACTTGACTAGCTCTGAATTCAAATGTTTTATGGGATGATTTTTCTGAGGTTATGTATCAGTACTTACAAAGCATATATTTTGGGTACAAAGAAGAGATGTGAGTATTGTACTAGCTAGTGCTGCCACGAGACATGACCAATTTCAAAGTATGTTGCAGATGATGCAAGTTTGAATGCAATGGAAAAATTTTCCAAGTTGCAACCTCTCATAAGCAAACTCAATGAGAAATGTATGAAATTTATTCCAAATGAAACATATTTCAGCTTTGATGAATCCATGATTCCTAATTTTGATTGTTGAGGTGTGAACTATTAATTTAGGGAAAGGGCATTCGATTTGGCTATAAATTTTGGTATGATGCCATAGGTCTAGACAATATTTGCTGGTTTTAGCCAGATCTGGCTAAAAACTTAAATACTAGACATGACAAATACAGTGTTAGCACATCACTTGTCATTCAGTTTGTTGAGACAATTTACAAAGGCACATCCTTGACAATACCATTTTGTATTCAATAACTTTTTCAGCAATATTGAACTTCTTTATAAGCTCAATTCAGTGGGACATTAGGCAGCATGTACTGTGAGAAAAGATATTAAAAAGCTACATTGGACTCAGAGGTAGCTCTAAAGAAGAAAATGGCACTTTCAATTATCAAATTGATGGCAAGGGCAAGTGCTTCCTCATCTGGTACTGGTATCAATTCCTTGTGTTCACAATTGTTATTTCTAGAAATTGGAAGAAAAAACATCCAAGTTCAGCAGCTAAACGTGATCAAAGTGTACAACAAGTTCATGAGGGATGTAGCCAGAGCTGATGAAAATATTGATAGTATTGGCTATCAATCTGAGTGAAGAAATGGTATTTAAGTTCTCTTTGGTTTGGTTTCAAATTGCTTTTACTAAATGCTTGGCAACTCTATCAAACTTATGATGAAAAACCAATGGATTTTCTGGAGTTTTGTAGTGTTATGGTATGTTATTCTCTGGAGACCCTTGGTCAGCCTCCAGAACCTGGTTGAAAAGGAAGACCTAAGATGTACAATACAGATTAACATAAATTAAGAGATAGCAAAACAAGTAAAACAAGCAGTATGTTGAATGCATTTGGAACACAATTTTTTTACATAAAAAATGTGATATTTTCTAATATGTGGAAAGTTCTGTTGATTTTCACACAGAATAACAGGCATCACCACCTCCTGAAACAAGAAATATGTTATTTGGCATCATTTACAATGTAGCAGTGGTTAAGCCTAGTCTTTCTGTTCCAATTGTGGAATACTATATAATTTAAAAATGGAAAATAAGAATTTTTTATTTTTAAATTCTTCTTCCAAGGGTGTTCTTGGAAAACATATATTAATTTCAGGCAAAAATTTAAAAAATTTGAACCTTATGAACAAATGGGAATGATAGAACTTTAACTTAGTAGGCTATGATTAGTGTCTATATTATCTATGCTTTGCCCTGGTCAAAGGGTCAGTTGCAATGTGAAGAAGGGATAGCTAGTTGTTTGGGAAGATATTTCAAAGTTACAAGGCCAAATGATTTTGTACAAATAATATATCCATTTATAATTTTTTTTTTAGTATCAGGGATGGAACTCACTACCTTGCACTTGCCAGGTAGGCACTTATGTTTCTGAGCTAAATCTCCATACCTCTTCTACTAATTTTTAAGCCAGTGAGAATTTTATGTCTTTTTATAATTTATATCTTCCATTCCAAGCATAATGCTGTGCATATACTGTACCTTTAACTTTTTGAATTGAAGGAAGTGGTAACCTGAATGCTGTTAATAACAGTTAGTGTTAGTATAGTATCTGAAAATAGAATATTTGGAAAACAAACAATTTGTAATCATAAAAAGATTCAACCATTTAAAACATTTAATCAAGTTGCTTTATATTAGGTACAGAAAAGAAAATATAAAGAAATGCGCAGAAATGACCTGAAGAAAGCCTTTAGAATGTTGGTTGTAGATTTGCTTCTTTTTCTTATCTCCACATTATGTTGTATATTCATACTTTCATATGATTGAAATTATGTTGGAATATATTCATGTTTAAACTATGCACACCTAATTGGCTGAACTAATTTCTTACCAAACATTTAAGGGAGAAGTAATACTATTTCTTCATGAACTCAAAAATATCTGTATTAGTAATCTTTCCATGATTATAACAGATACATTACCAACTTATGAGGAAATAAAGTTTATTTTAGTTTACAGTTTGAGTGGTTGTTTTCCCATAAACAGTTGACCCTATTGCTTTGCCTGTGATGGGGTAATACATCACTGTGTGTCTATATGGCAGAGCAAAACTGCTCATGTCGAGATCATGAAGCAATGAGAAATCAAGAAGCTGAAGTGTATATGGTGCCCTTTAAGAGCATGACTTCAGTGACTGTGAGACCTCCTACTAGGTCCCACTTATTAAAGTGCCACTACTTCTCAATAGTGTCTACCTAGGGACCAACCCAACCTGTTCCTTTGGGGATCATTCAAAACGTATACTGATACACAGTGTATTAACTATTCTTATTCTCTATTTTGTTATAGATTTTGTTTTATTTTTCATTAAAGAACATTTTTAAATATTTTCTTTATTAATATATACTTGAAATGCATTAAAATAAAGAGAAGATATTGTACAAATACCACAAGAAAAGAAAAAAACAATATATCTTACAGACATAGGCACTAAAATCATTAAAAAATATTAGCAAACTAAATCTAGCAGCATATAAAAATATTGTATATCATGATCATATGGGGCTTATTGCAGATTACAAGTTTGGTTTAACATCTGAAAATCAGCTACTATAATATACAATGTCTACAGAATCAAAACATATTCAACATATTTTTAAAAATTCAAAAAATGTCAATAACCTTTAATGATAACAATGCTAAAAAACTCCCTAGGAATAGAAAGTAGCTTCATCAACAGACAAAGAACAACCATAAAAAACTCATAGCTAACTAGATAACATGATACTTAGTGATAGATACTGGATGCCTTTCCACTAGCATTAAAACAAGACAAGGGTGTGTGTTACAACCCTTTTGACTCAACAAAATTTCCAGTTTATATATATCAACAAAATTTCTAGAATAATATATATATATATATATATATATATATATATATATATATATATTGTACCAGGGATTGAACTCATGACTGTGTGCTTGCCAGGCAGGCACTTATGCCACTGAGCTAAATCCCCAGCCCCTATATTTGTATTTTTGGGACAGGGTTTCTCTATGCAGTTCAGGCTGACTTGAACTCACTTTGTAGCCCAGGCTTGCCTCGAGCTCAGAGAAATTCTCCTGTCTCAGCCTTCTGAGTGCTGGGATTACAGGAGTGCTTCACTATCCTTGGCATGCAGATAATAAGTCTTTTATATAGAAAATCCTAAGAAATCCACTAAAATATTAGAAGTAATAAATGAATTCAGCAGTATTACAGAATTTGATATTAACAAAACATAATAAATTATATTTCAATATATTTGCAGTGATTGATCCTAAACTGGAGTAAAAAAACCAGTAAATTAACAATACAGTTCTATTTATGATAACATTAAAACAAAAAAAGCATATTTGCCAAAAAATGTAGAATTTATACTCTGAAAACCACAAAAATATTTTTGAAAGAAATTAATGTAATAGATGTTAGCATTAAGTCTTATGGAATTAATGAACATAGTAATATATTGGGAGTTAAAAAGTAGACCATTATTCAAAACTGTGTAGTTTAGATAGCACACCAGGAAAAGGAAGGCAAGAAGTCAATTCAGCCTTCAAAGTGTCTGTATTAACAGATATCAAGAAGCCAGAATCGCTTTTCAATTGAAGGTGCCAAAACCCTGCTAGGGAACCAGGGCCATGTGAAGTGAGTGGCAGTGTGTGGGTACTGGCCTGGGAAGAGTGTGAGACCATTGCTCTGAGCAGTTGAGTTCCCACCCAGCTCCCTAGGACACTGGACTGGGCTCAGGTGGTTTCATGGGCCTCAGTGGACCACCCCCAGTGGCCTTCTTTCAGTCTCGGTGGAGAGGGCCGCTAGAGGGGAGCTTCAGCGCACTGGCACTGGCCCAGGGAGAGTTTGAGACCATCGCTCTCAGCAGTTGAGTACCTGCCCAGCTTCCTAGGGCACTGGACTGGGCTCGAGTGGTTTCACCAGCTTCAGTGGACCACCCAGTGGCCTTCTTTCAGTCCCAGTTGCCAGGGCCTCATGAGGTGAGTTTCAGCCCAAAGACAATGGCCCAGGAAAAGTTTGAGACCATCCCTCCCGGTGGTTACGTTCTTGACCAGCTCCCTAGGACACTAATATACTGGGTTTGGGAAGTTTCGCAGGCCTGAATGGACCACGTGCAGAGGCCTTCTTACAATCCATGGAGCCAAGGTCCTCTGAGGGAATCAGAGCCACACAAAGTGAGTACCAGTGTGCTGGCCTTGCCCGGGGAGAGATTGAGACCATTGCTCCCAGCAGTGGAGTTCCCTCCTAGCTCCCTTGGACAATAGACTGGGCTTGGGAGGTCCTGCAGGCCTGACTGGGCCATGCTCTGTGATCCTCATTCAGTACCAGGAGCTGAGGGCACATGAGATGATTTCCAACATGCATGGGAGAAGCTTTAGAACACTACTCGAGACACAGAAATATAGCAAAATGACAAAACAAAATAGTAAATGCAACCTTAAATTTCCAGTCCAACCCAAGAAAACCTAGGAGCAATGTACAAAGAAGAAAATAGAAGTCATATACCTGAAATGACTGAAATGATATCAACTGAAATAAAGAAGCAAATTGAGGAAGCTATAGTGAAAATCAAATCAGAAATAATGTCTCATGTAAAACAAGAAATAATAAAAGTAGTGAAAGAAATAATGAACACATCTAAAGAACACATGGTTAAAATGTTAAGAGGAACAAAGCAAACAGATAGAATCCCTGAATGAACACTATAAGAAACAAACAGAATGTATGAAGCAGATTCAAACAGATATAGAGGAAATCAAAAATTCTATTGAAATTTCCCAAAACCACCTCAAAGAAAGTGAAGATAGAATTTCAGACTTCAAAGATAAGATTGCAGCTAGTGAACAGGAAAGGAAAGATGTTTTAAAATTAAAAGGAATTAGGAAATAGCAATTCAACAGCTGCAAGATGATGCAAAGAAAAACAACATAAGATTAATAGCAATAAATGAAAAAGAAGGGGACAACACAAATGATATCAAGAGGTTATTTAAAGAAGGAATAGCTGAAAATTTCCCAAACATGAGAATGAAAACTGACATATGGATTAGTGAAGCATATAGAACTGAAATAGCCATAACCAAAATAAAATTACACCCAGACATATAATAATCACTATCCAAGAAATCCAACATAGGAACATAATATTAATAGCTGTTAGAGAGAAAAGACAGATCATCTGTAAAGGAAAACCTATTAGAATCACAGCAGTCTTCTCAACACAAACAATGAAGTCAAGAAGAGTGTGAAGTGTTTCAGATCCTTGAGGAAAACCACTTCCAACCCAGACTGACATACCCTGTAAAACTGTCTGGCAAAATGGATGGAAAAATAAGATACTTCCATGAAAAAGAACAGCTGAAGAATTTCTTTATTAACAAACCAACCATATAAAGAACACTGAAAGACATTCTAGATACACATAGGAAAAAATCACTTAGCAAGGCAGACAATTAAACAGGATTGAAAGGTAAAGACACAACAGCAGAAAGATAACATGTTAAAAATAAACCAACAGTTATAATCATTAATGTAAATGGCCTCAATTCACCAATCAAAAGAAACAGAATGGATCAAGAAACAACATCCAACTATATGCTTTCTACAAAAAGCCCATCTAACCCAAAAGGAAACTCATAGACTCAAAGTCAAAGGCTGGAAAACAATATTTCATGCAACTGCAAACCAAAATAAAAGTGGGAGTAGCTATTATCTTTGCAGACAATGTGAACTTCAAATCAAGAATGATCAGAAGAGATAAAGAAGGTCACTACATACTAGTTAGGGGAAAACTTCAAGAGGAAGAGATAACAATCTTAAACACATATGCACGAAATTCTAGAGCACCCAGCTATACAAAGCAAGTATTAACAGAAATAAAAATCAAATAAGCAATGACACAATTATAACAGGAGATTTTAACACTCCATTGACACAAAGGGACAGATCAACTAGACAGAAAATCAGCAAAGATATAACAGAACTGAATCACATCTGTGAACAAATGGACTAGATAGACATATACAGAGTGATCTATCCAACAATATCAGAATGTACATTCTTCTCAGCAGTACATGGGACATTCTCTAAAATAGACCATATACTAGACCATATACTAGACCACACAGCATGTTTAAGTAAATGCAAAAGAACTGAAATTATCCTATGCATGTTATAAGATCATAGCACAATGAACCTAGAAATTAATGATAAAAGCAAATGCAAAAATGGCACAAACACATGGAAATGGAATAATACACTCTTGAGGAATTAGTGGGTCACTGAGGAAATTAAAAAAGAAATTAAACAATATCTACAAGCAACCAAAAATACCAACACAAGTAACCAGAATCTGTAGGATGCCATGAAAGTGGTCCTCAGAGGAAAATTTATTTCACTGAGTTCCCAAATCAGGAAGACAGAAGGAATACAAATAAGCAACCTCATACTACACCTCAAACATATAAAAATGAAGAGCAAGACAAGTCGAAAACCAAAAGAAGGGAAGATATTATAAAGATCAGAACAGAAATTAATGTAATAGAGATGAATACAACAATACAAAGAGTCAATGATTCAAAAAGTTGGTTCTTGAAAGAATAAATAAAATTGATAAGCCCCTAGCCAAACTTATAAAAAAAGAGAGAAAAACACAAATTCATGCAATAAGGAATGAAAAAGGTGAAATTACTACAGACTCTGTAGAAATATTAAAGATCATCATACCTGTTTCAAAAACCTCCATTCCAATAGGTTTGATAACACACAACAAATGGACAGATTCCTAGAAACATATGAACTACCAAAGCTTGGTCAAGAAGATATACAACTGCTGAATAACCCAATTTCTATTAATTAAATTGAAAATGTAATTAAGTCCTTGCCAACAAAGTAGACCCCAGACACAGATAGATTCACTGTGGAATTCTATGAGAAATAAAAAGACTTAATGCTGACGCTCCTCAAAATCATCAATGAAATTGGAAGGGAACCAATTCTTCCTAAGTCATTCCTGGAAGCAAATGTTACTCTAGTACCAAAACTTGAGAAAGACTCAATTAAAAATGAGAACTATAGGCCAATCTCCCTAATGAACATAGATGTAAAATTCTCAATAAAATGTTGGCAAACAGGATACAGCGAATCATCAAGAATATTATACACCATGACCAAGTGCCATTCATCCCAGGAATGCAAGGATGGTTCAACATACGTAAATCAATAAATGTAATCCACCTTATCAATAGAGCCAGTAATAAGAATCACATGATTCTTTCTTTTGATTCTCAGAAAAATCTCTATAGATGCAAAAAACACTTTTGATAAGTTCCAACACTCATTCATGATAAGAACCTTACAGAGAATTGGAATAGATTGCCTTTATCTCAATATGACAAAGGCCATCTACAACAAACCAACAGCCAGGATCATATTAAATGGCCAAACACTGAAAGCCTTTACCTTAAAGTTAGGCACAAGACAAGGATGTCCTTTATCTCTGCTCCTATTCAACATAATACTGGAAATACTAGCCAGAGTAATTAGACAAGAGAGAGAAATAGAACGAGTAAAGATAGGAAAGGTGGAAGTTAAATTATTGTTATTTGCAAATGACATGATATTCTACATAGAAGACTATCAAGACTCCATGGAAAGAGTCCTAGATATAATAAATAAATTCAACAATGTAGATAGATACAAGGACAATACTCAAAAATCCATAACATTCCTATACACTAACAACAAAATCACTGAGAAAGATATAAAAGAAGCCACTCCCTTCACACTAGCATCCGAAAAAATGAAATACTTAGGAATTAGTCTCATGAAAGAAGTAAAAGAGCTATACAGGGAAAATTATAATACCCTGAAAAAAGAAATCGAAGAGGATCTCAGAAAATGGAAACACATCCCTTGTTCATGAATAGGAAGAATATATATTGTGAAAATGGCCATCCTCCCATAATTGTTATACAGATTCAATGCAATCTCAATCAAAATACCACTAACATACATATAGATCTATAGAAATCACTCCTAAAATTCATCTGGAGCCAGAGAAGACCTAGAATAGTAAAGGAAATTCTAAGCAGCAAAGCTAAGGTACGAGGCATCACAATCCCTGACTTGAAGTTATACTACAAAGGTACTATAATAAAATAAACATGGTACTGGAATAAAACAGATCTGAAGATCAATGAAATAGAAGATACAACCACAACCACAAACACACTCAACTACCTCATCTTTGATAAAGGCGCCAAACATGTTCACTGGAAAATTGATAGTCTCTTTAGTAAATGGTGCTGGAAAAATTGGCTATGCATATGCCAAAAACTAAAACTAGACCCATGCCTATCTCCATGTACTAAACTAAAATCTAAATGGAGCAAAGATCTAAATATTAAAGCAGAAACACTAAATCTGTTGGAAGACAAAGTAGGTGAAAATCTAGAATATATAGGGCTATGTAGAGATTTCATGAACAAGAAACAAACCGCATGGGAAATACTTCTGAGAATTAACAACTGGGATCATGTCTTATTAAAGTTTCTGCATGTCGAAAGAAGTCTCCAGCATATTAAAAATAAAACCCACAAACTGGGAAAAAATGTTAGCAAACTCTTCCTCAAACAAAGGACTTCTTTCTAGAACTTATAAAGAGTTAAAATAAATCAGACCCCCAAAATTCAAAGAGTCAATCCAAAAATAGGGATCTGAGATGAATACACAGTTTTCAGATGAAGAAATACAAATGGCAAATAAATACATGGAAAATGTTCATCATTAATCACTAGAGAAATGCAAATGAAAACTACAGTGAGATCCATCTCTCTCCAAAAACCATGGCGAGGATAAAGAAAACTACAAACAACAAATGCTGCAGAGGCTGCGTGGAGAAAGGAACTCTTCTGCACTGTTCATGCAAGTGTAGATGGGTGCAACCACTGTGGGGATTAGTCTGGAGATTCCTCAAAGAACTGGGATTGGAAATCCCATTTGACCTAGCTATTCCACTTCTAGGCATATTCCCAGAGGAACTGAAAACATCATACCACAGTAATATATGTGCACCCATATTTGTAGCAGCACAATTGGTAATAGCCAGATCTTGGAAACAACCTAAGTGCCCATCAACTGTAGAATGGATAAAAATGTTGTGATATTTCTATACAATGGAGAACTACTCAGCTATAAAGAATGATCATATTGAGATATTTATAAAAAATGGCTGCAACTTGAGACCATACTCATAAGCAAAATAATTCAAACTCAAATGTACAAATATCATATAGTCTCCCTAGTATGAGGGTTGGTAAGAGTAAATAAGACTTTAGGGTAATCATGATTCCTCATTACATTGCTTTGAAGCCTTATTGTTTCCATTCATCAGTTGGAATGATTTTATTCAGTTTTGTTTGATTTTATTATATGTGATGGTATGAACAACTATTTTGAAGAAATCACATCATTATGGCAGCTATTTCTGATTTAATATCATCTTGCTTTGAAGTCCTACCATGCTTTTGTCCTTCTATTACCATTGGTTCTATCATGTCATGTCTTATTGGATTTTAATATATGTGATAATATAAACAAATTTTTTATGGAAAATGAGGTATTATAGTAGCCATTGTTTATTTTCTGTTATTTGGTTCAGAATGCCCTGCAATTCTTTCATTCTCTTGAATGGTTTTATACTATTTTGTTATGTTTGATATTATTGTGTGGGAAGCTATGCTCAACTCTTTCAAAAAAAGAGACATTATGGTATCTACTATTAATATCTGTTTGTCTTATTGTAAAGTGCTGTGTTGCTTTATATTGTTCTGTTCTTATCTGTTTTGTCCTGTCCTCTTTTGTTTTATTCTCTTTAAAATTAAGAAAAAGAAGCCAGAATCAAGAAATAAAAACTTACAATTAAATCCACTGAGACAGGATCTTCACTTCTCCAAAATTAAATAAGTAATTTCCCTGGATTATTATGAACAATTTCTAATGGCAAGAGGCAAGAACATGCATAGACTGATCTCTAAAATACAACCTCTCCTTTATTAGCATGATAAAAATCACACCCCAGGTGGAGACCTAACATGATAACAGAAAATGTGTCACAAGATGAACCATGACAAAGAGCACAGGTGCAACTGAATTTCCATTTTACATGCAAAGACATCAAGAACACAGGGTGTTTGCCTAACAAGGAGATACAATAAAATCTATGTGCATCTTGCTTTTGTATTTTCCTCCTTGTGTGTTGTTTCCCTTGTGCTTCACCATGAGAACAAAGAGCTTTTTCTTGTGTCTGTGTGCTTGATTTTTCTGGAAGAGAGGGCAAGAACTCAGGGAGTCAGTCAGCAACAAATGGAACAAAGCACATTTTCATGGAACATAAAACTTAATATTTCTAAGATGAAAACATATCCCAAAATAAGATATAGATTTCATTGTATTTCTATCAGAATTTAAATTGACTTCTTTATAGAAACTGACAATCTGATTTTTAAAATTTATGTGATCTAATTGATGAAGAATATATAAAGCAATCTTGACAAAGCAAAGTACATTAAAGCAATGAGGCAGGAGAAAGAAATAAAAGGGATATGAATAAAAATGAAGTCAAATTATCAGTATTTGCAGGTATGATTCTTTATATAGGAAGTACAAAACTTCACCAAAAGATTTAGACCTGATAAACATATACAGAAAGTGACAGGATACAAAATTGTCACAGAAAAATCAGTCAGTCTTGTACATTCATAATGAAGCAACTAAGAAAGAAATCAGGAAAATGATTCTATTCACAGTGGCTTCAAAAATTAAGCACACAAGAGTCTACTTAACCAAGTAGGTTAATGAACTTTCCAATGAAAATTACAAAATTCTGAAGAAATAAGTTGAAAAGGACATTAGAATATCAGAAGATATTCCTTGCTCTTGGATCATCAAATTGAATAGTTTTAAGTAGCCCTATTAACAAAACCGACCTATAGATTAATACAGTCCTTATTAAAACACAAACAATATTCTTCCCCGAGCTAGAAACAGCAATCATGAATTTTTTTTGAATCATAAAATATCCAGAATAGCCAAAGCAATTCTCAGAAAAAGACTGATACTGAAGACATCACTATACTGGACTTCAAGAGGTATTATAAAGCTATGGTAACAAAAACAGCATAATACTGGCACAGAAAAAGAAACGTAGGAATGTAGTGGAACAGAAGACACAGAAACAATCTCAAGCACCTATAGCTGTCTGATTTTTTTTACAGGGGATTGAACTCATGACCTTATGCTTGCCAAACAGGTGCTTGTGCCACTGAGCTAAATATCTGGCCCTAACCATCTAATTTTTGATAGAGGGACCAAAAATGGATGCTGAAGAAAAGACAATTTCTTTGTGTTGGAAAAATTGAATATCCACATGGAGAAAATTGAAATAAGATGCCAACCTATCACTTTTTATTAAAATCAAATCAAAATGCACCATAGACCTATATACAAAACCAGAAACATTGACGCTATTGCAAGACACCATAGAGTAAACACTTGAAGCCATAGGCACAAAGCCTTCCTGAACAGGACTCCAATAGCACCGGAAATAATATCCACAATCAACAATTGAGACTACATCAAATTAAGAAGAATCCGCACGGCAAAAGAAACAATTACCATAGCGAGGTGAAAACTTACTGAGTGGGAGAAAACCTTAGCTACCCTTGTGACAGGAGATTGATACATAAAATATTTAAAAAAAAACAAGAAAATAAACCCCTATAAATCGATGAACCCAATAAAAAAGATGGCAAATAAACTGAATAAATACCTTACAACAGAAGAGTTTGTGATGGTCAAAATAATATTTTAAAATGCTGAACATATGTAATATCAGCAAAATGCAAATTATAACTACAGTGAGTTTCTATCTCACTCCACCAAAATGAATAATATAAAAAATGTCAGTGAGAATGTAGGGAAAGAAAGAGAAACCCTCCTTCACTGTTGGTAAGAATGTTAACTGATGCAACCATTAAATAAATAGGTATGAAGATTCCTCAAAGAACTAAATATGACACTATTTGATTCATCTGTACCACTCCTGGACATATTTTTGAAAGTATTAAAGACTGAATGCATTAAGACTGCATGCTACAAAGATATATGCATATCCATGTTTATAATTCAAAGTAATATATTACTTGGCTATAAAGAAAAATGAAATCGTGTCATTTGCAAGAAAATTGATATTCTTTGATTTTCACTATCTTTATTCTTTTGGATTCAACTTTATTAACTTTTTACTTAGTTTTTTCTGTAAAGGTACAACTGTACTTTATTTTAATATTAATGTTAAAACAATAAATGCATTATATGTCAAAAAACAATGTGAAAATTATTTATTACAAATGCCTCTATGTCAGAAATTTTAGCTACTAGAATGAAGGAATTAATGTTCACAGATAATCTTCTTAAAAAACAAATATTAAGTTGTATATTTTAATTCCTAACTTTATTATACATGTTATTTTAAATATAATGCAGTGGAGAATATTTTTCAATAAAATTAATCTGTGCATAATTTTGCTTAAAGTTTCAAGGAATGCATCATGTGACATATATTTACACAATCTTATTAAAATTCATATTAATTAAGCTGTGTCAATTTTAATAACAGATAATGATATGCTAAGAAAATTAAATTTGCATAGTTTATTACCCTATAATGTTCAATAAAAATTTCATTATTATCTACATAAATTGTAAAATTTTTCATAAGATTTATAAAATTTTCTTTTTCTGACATGCCAAGTAAAACCAGATTCCTTTCATTGCCTATTATAAAATTGAGTCATGATTTATGAGCATCTGGATGAACTTTTCCACAGATATTTTGAGAGGGACACTAACAAGATTTTTCTGCTTACCAACACAATTCATAGTGGTACAAACTTAAACACTTCATTGAAAAAAATCAGTTATATCAGCTAAGAATGCAACACATTGATCAACTACTGTTTAAATCAAGTGCACATAATAGCTAACACCAATCATGAATATGATTCTGTATATATTTCTGCAAAACATCAGAGAGAACTCTTCTCATCTTGAAGAATTAGCATTTAAAGCCTATGAATTGCATCTCTGGAAAGTGGCGGACTCTATTCTGTCTTGAACTCCTTCATAAGAAGTGAGACTGGATTTAAATTCAAAGGAAAAGACAACTTGTCCTCAAAAAATTCTACTGAGGTGCTAACATACCACATTTTACTTCATAGTGTGAGGCATACTTCTAACATGTCAACCACTCATTAATTTTAGTAGCTTTCCATTTGATTGCTTCATTTTACTCTTCTACTTAGTGCTCATAAATTTATGAATCCTTTAATATACTAAGAGCTTAAAAAGTCAAATTTTTAAGTATATCATTATTATTTTGTTGATAAGTTGTTTTTCCATTGCTCATACTATTTTTCCCTAGTCCCTGTGGTTCTAATCTGGTGGAAGAGTAAGTGTCAAGTTTATTTTCTCAGAATTAAATTTTACACTTAAGGTAACTTTGTTACAAATAAATAATATCCCTGTAGTAATATAATGTTGCATTTTTGTTAACTAATACTACTATCTTGCTACA
The DNA here is from genome assembly GCA_004027295.1 of Dolichotis patagonum. NCBI lineage: Eukaryota > Metazoa > Chordata > Mammalia > Rodentia > Caviidae > Dolichotis > Dolichotis patagonum. The sequence goes on from PVJX010020865.1 coordinate 20,646, forward strand.
AAGATGTCTTTGGACAAGTGATATTATCCTAATTGTAAAGAACCATACCACCCTGCTCTTGCTCTACATCACTGGTTCCAACAGAAGACATATGTACAAAATGATTTTTCTGAAAAAAAATCATAACCAAGATAAAATGTATCTCTAGATTTTGCCCTCAGTATCACCACCCAATTAAATACTTGATTCAGCCTCTTTTTCTAGTAAAGTGAACTCCCTCAATTTTTACCTGGTGGACACAGATGCAGCTTCCATCCCATTCACCAAAACTCTGCACTGGTGAGGAAAAAAAAACCTGCATATATATAAATATGTAAATAATATAATGTTCCACTACATTTTATTTTGTCCAGGAAAAGTAAAGCTTTAAATAAGATGCTTAGGAGTTATAGTGAAATGGCATTAAAAAAAACAAGTAACTTCAATTCTTCAATGTCTGTAAGTGATTCTATGTCTAAAGATTATTTTTAGGAAGATGCAAGCTTTGCTATGATGATTGTTCTCTGAGTATAAGAATGCTGACTACATTTAACTTTGGGGATCTTCTATGTAGAGTATCATGTCATCTGAAAATAGTGATAATTTAACTTCTTCCCTTCCTATCTTTATTCCTTTTGTCTCTCTTGTCTAATTGCTCTGGCTAATGTTTCCAAAATTACATAGAATCCAAGTGGTGATAATGGGTCTTGCACCTAATATTAGGCTGAAAGATTTCAGTTTTTGTCCATTAGTAAGATGTTGGCTTTTGGTTTTTAATATGTGATAAAATCACATAGAGGTAAAGAGCATATATTCTGATTTTTTCATAGGATTTTTATCATGAATGAGTGTTGGAATATATCAAAATCTTTTTAGGCATAAAATGAGATGATCATTTGATTCTTGTCTTTGGCTCTGTTGATATGATGTATTATATTTATTGACATGCATATGTTGAACCATCCCTGTATTCCATGGATGAATTCCATTGGCTGTGGTATATGATGTTCTTGATGATTTTCTGCATCCTATTTGCTGGTATTTTATTGAGAGTTTTTGGATCAATATTCATTAGGGAAATTGGCCTGTAGTTCTCTTTTTTAATTTGCTCTTCTCTGATTTTGGTATCAAATACATGCTTCAATGAAGAGTTAAGGAGACTTGCTTCCCTTTCAACTTCATTGAAGTTTGAGGAGTGTTGGCACTAAGTGTTCCCAAAATTTCTTGTTAAATTCAGCTATGAATCCATCAGGATATTGTCTTTTGTTTGTTGTTAAGGTTTTTTTTCCTGTCTTTAGTCAGGTTCTCTTTTTGCAGCTCAGGCTGGTCTTGAATTCACTTTGTAGCTGAACCTGGTCTTGAACTCACAATAATCCTCCTGCCTCAGCCCTCTGAGTGCTGGGATTGCAGGTGTGCACCACAATGCCAGTCTCTGTTGATAAATTTTTAACTCCATTTGCAATTTCACTAAATGAAATTTGGTTATTCAGTAGTTTTATGTCTTCTTGATCTAGTTCCTATAATTCATAGTTTTCTCAGATACTTTTTCTGTGTTACCAAACATAAGAGAATAAGGATTTTCAAAGTAGGTATTGATGATCTCCATATTTCCCCTGGATGTGTAATGATATTAAACTTTTCATTGTTTACTGCATGAATTTTAATTTTCCTTTCCTTTTTTGATAAGACTGGCTAGGAGTTTAGCAATTTTATTTATTCTTTCAAAGAACCAACTGATTCATTAATTTTTTGTATTGCTTTTTAGTCTCAATTGGATTAATTTCCATTCTGATCCTTATAATTTTCTCTCCTTTGCATTTTGGGCTTGACTTTTTTTTTTTAGAAGTTTGAGGTATAGCATTAGATTATTTATTTGTGCTCATTGAGTTTTTCTGATATAAGAATTCATTGCTATAAACTTTCCTCTCAGGAGTGCTTTCATTGCATTCCACAGGTGCTTGTAAGTTTTATTTGAATTTTTATTAGATTGTATATATTATTTAATTTCTTCTTTAATTTCCTCTGTGATCCATTGGTTATTCAGAAGGAACATATTTAATTTGCATTTGTTTGTGGATTTTTGCAGTATCTTTTGCTATTAATTTCAAATTTCTTGGTACTGTGGTCAGATAACATACATGAGATAATTTTGATTCTTTTGCATTTATTTAAACATGCTCAATGAGATAGCATGTGGTCTGTTTAAGAAAACGTCCTATGGGCAGTTGAGAAGAATGTGTAATCTGATGTTCAGTGGAACACTCTACACATGTAATAATTCCATTTGCTAAAAAATTTGATTCAGTTCTGTTATTTCTTTGGTCATTTTTCAGACTCATTGATCTGTCTCTTTGTGACAATAGTGTGTTATGGTCTCCCATTTCCATTGTGTTATTACTTATTTTATTGTTTAAGCCTATTAATATTTGTCTTACATAATAGAGTGCTCCCTTATCTATTGTGCATATATTTAAGATTGTTATCTCTTCTTAAAATTTCACTCTAACCAGTATGTAATGACCTTCTTTATCTCTTTTAATCATTCCTGGTTTGAAGTTCACATTGTCTGAAAATAAGAGCTACGCCTGCTTTTTTCATCCTTTGACTTTCAGTCTATGAATTTCCTTTTGAGTAAGATGGGTTTCTTGAATACAGCATATGGTTGGATTTTGTTTCTTGATCCACATTGCCAGCCTGCTTCATTTAATTGGTAAATTGAGGCTATTTTCATTAATGATTATAACTGATATACATTTGCTTATTTGTGTTGTGTTACCTTTCTGCTGTTGGTTCTTTTGTTTTTTGTATTGGGGATTGAACTCTAGACCTCACATTTCCCAAGCAGGCACTTACACTGCTGAACTAAATCACCAGCCCTGCTGGTGGTGCTTAATCTATTCCTTATGTTTAATTGTTTGCCCTGCTTAGTGGAATTTTTCCATTGTTCCTCAAATTGTACTCATATTTATGTCTATATAGAATACATCTCAATAATCTTTGATGTAGTGGTCACATAGTTCTGCAGTTGTTCTTAGTTGTGGAAGTATCTTTTTTATCCATCAAAGTTGAAGGACATTTTTGCAGGGTCCATCAATCTTGGTTGGAAGTTGTTTTCCATTAGGATTTAGAATACAACACTCCATGTCCTTCTTACTTGATTGCTTGTGTTGATAAATCTGTTGTGATTCTGATGGGCTTTCCAGCATAGGTGCTTTGTTTCACTTATTTAACAGCTTTTAATATTCTGTTCTTATACTGAATTTCTGGGATGCTGATTATTCTATGTGCGGATGTAGATTTCTTTTGGTTATGGCAAATAAGAGTTCTACATGTTTCACTTATCTGTATGTCACTTTCTTTTCCTTTCCCATGCTTGGGAAATTTTCTGCTATTACTTCCATAAATCATTTTTTTTAATTTAAAGAGTAGAAGAAAGAAAAGAAAAACAAACAAAACAGAAAGAGGGTAGCAAAAATACAGAATTCTGAAGGGGAAAGAAAAAAAAAGATCAACAACCACAACAAAAACAAAAACACTAAGAAATCATCGCTTGATAAGTTACATACTGTCATCATTGGAAATAGTTGTTCAAGTTGCAAAGTTAAAACATACAAGGCACACATTCAAACAATGAGCCTGTTAGTGGTTCTGCTCAAAATTCTAACAAAAACAGTAATATGGACATCTATCTTACACACTTAAACACACATGCAGTTATATCCTTTCAAGCACTTTCTTTTCCTCTCTTTTTTACAGTAGCAATTACACATTTTGGGTTTCATTACTCCTTCAGTTCTTATTACATTTTACACTAGAGAAACAATGTGATATTTATAAACATGACTCTTATTTATTTCACTAATGAGGATAGTCTCAAGTTGTCCCCATTTCCCTATGCATAAATCATTTTTATATCACTTTATTCACTCCTTTTCTCATTTATACCTATCAATATTCTGCAGTTTATGTTGGCATAATCTTGTGACATTTGAATGGTTAATTTCTGGCTTCTTATTATTTTTAAAAGATTTGTCTTTTACTGTTCACTAACTGCAATGTTGCCTTCAAGGTCGAAGGACTGAAAGTCAATCTTCACAATTATTCAAACTGTTTTATCAGCTTTAAATTTAATTTTGGATTTCCTGGATATTTTTTTGAATCTGTTTCATGCATTCTCATTCTTTCCTATACTGTTAATTCAAGTTTTCAATGTTTTTCCAATGTTCCTCTATTTTTTTAACTATGTCTTCTTTATCCACAATCAGCATTTCTTTCACTATGCTTATCCTTACTTTTTTTTAACCTGGGAGATTAATTTAGTTGTAATTTCCTTTACAGCATCATGTAGTTGTTTCTTATAATTCAGTTGCTATTATTTCAGAAATTTTAGGTTTGTGACTTACACTTTCTTCTATGTCTATGTTTTCAGGACTTGGCTGGTATTGGCTGGATATTTAAGATTGCATTTTGCTTTGTCATGTTATCATTTTCCTGTATTCCTTAAGGGCAGCCCAGTGCAAAGACTCAGTTGTTTCTTGAGTTCCACTGTGTCTCCATAGGCTGTCTCCTGGCAGAATAGGGCTAGGCAGATGGGTGTAAAACCACTTATTAAAGAGGCTATATTTCTTCCAATAAATACATTTTCCCACTCATAAAAGATAAGATGGTTGAGCGTGTTTGTAGTTGTGTCTGTGTCTTCTATTTTGTTCTATTGATAATTAGGTCTGTGGGTTTTTTTGCCAGTACCATGCTGATTTTATTATAGCAACATTACAGTATAATTTCATGTCAAGGACTGTGATGCCTCCTGCCTTGCCTTTGTTGCCCAGGATAGCCTTTGCTTTTCCTTGTCTCTTATGATCTCACTCAAATTTTAGGTTTGTTTTCTCCAGATCTGTATGTTACACTAACAGCATTTTGATTGTGACTGCATTAAATCTATATAAATCTTTTGGAAGTATGGCCATTTGTATAGTGTTGGTTTTTCCTATCCATGAGCAAGGGATATCATTTCATTTTCTGAATTTCTCTATAATATTTTCAGAGTATTGTAATTTTCAATATATAAATATTTTCCTCGCTTTGTTAGATTGATTCCTCCATATTTCACCTTTCAGTGTTTTGTGAAGGGTGTGGTTTCATTTATTTCTCTCTCAGTGAGTTTGTTGTTTCTGTACAGGAATGCTATTGACTTTTGAGTATTGAGATTGTACCCAGGTGTGCTGCTGAAATTGCTTATGAAGTATTGAAGTCTATTGGTGGACTTTTTGAGGTCTTCTATGTAGAGTATCATGTAATCTGTGAATAATGATAATTTCATTTTTCCCTATTTTTGTTAATTTTATTTCTCTATTGTCTAATTGCTCTGGTTATTGTTTCCAGAATTATACTGAGTTGGAATGGTGATAGTGCACACTTTGTCTGCATCTAATGAGATGATCATATGATTCTTGTCTTTTACTTTATCAATGTGGTGCATCACATTTATTGATTTGTATATGTTGAACCATCTCTGCATTCCTGGGATAAGTCCCACTTGGTCGTGATGTATAATCTTCTTGATGATCTGCTGCATTCTGCTTGCTAGTATTTTATTGAGAATTTTTGCATCCATGTTCATTAGAGAGATTGGCCTGGAATTTTCTTCTTTTGGTTGGGGCTTTATCTGGTTTTGGTATCAGGGTAAAATTTTTCTCCCAGAATGAATTAGGGTGAATGGCTTGCATTTAAATTTCATTAAAGAGTTTGAGGAGTATTGGCATGAAATCTCTAAATTTCTTACAGAATTCGGCTGTGAATCCATCAGGACCTGGGCTTTTTGTTGATAAAATTTTAGCTATGATTTCAATTTCATTATCTGATATTGTGTTATTCAGGAGTTTTCTATATTCTTGATCCATTTTTGGTAATTCATATTTATTTTCTCATGTTTGGTTAGAAAGTCACCTTGTCTGCAAACAGAATAGCTTCCTCTGCTTTTTATTCAGATTCATTTCAGATGAAATATTGCTTTCCATCCTTTAATTCAGTCTATGGATTTCCTTTTGAGTGAGTTGGGTTTCTCGTAAATTGCATACTTTTGGATTTTGTTTCTTGATCCACTCTGCTCATCTGTTTCAATTTATGGATGAACTGAGGTCACTTACATTAAGGATTATAACTGATATGCATTGTTTTATCTTTGTCATGTTGTCTTCTATTGGTTCCCTGCATTTTTCTTCTGTTGAATTGCTTGTCCTTCTCTTTTTTTTTTCTGTTGTTGTTCTTAGAGTTATGATCACTTGTATTTTCTTCTAGAAAATCTTTTAGCACTCCTTGTAGAATTGGCCTGATTGTCATTAAGCTCTGTTGTGTTGTGGATGTACCTTATTTCTCCACTGATACCGAAGGACAGCTTTGCAGGTTACCTAAATCTAGGTTGGTAGTTGTTTTCTTTCAGTACTTGAAACACTTCAATCCATGATCTTCTTGACTTGTTATTTTGTGTTGAGATGTCTTCTTTGATCCTGACAGGCTTTCATTTACAGGTGATCATTTCTTTTCTTTAGCAACTTTTAATATTCTCTTCTTATGCTGAAATTTTAGGATTTTTTAAACATTTTAGTTGCTATAAATGAACAGCTTCATAATAGTGCTAATTATAACTTTGCCAAAAAACTTAGAAAAATACAGTTTAAAGCACCTCCTTATAAAATATAAAGTTTCATTTTGTGGTGAACTGCATAAATGTTCTGCATATACCTTGATTCAATGAAAATTTTAAGTTGCATCCTGTTTAAGAAAAAAATAACAATTAAGAAGTGAAAAAGGATGATTACAACCACATTCCAACAAAGCATATAGTTTTGTTTACATACAGCACATTAGCACTCAAGAGTTTTAATTTAATTGTAGCAAAGGTAAAATTTACATTAAAAGATTATTACATAATAGATACATAAATTGCAAATGTTCATTATACCAAAAACACTCTGTTATTTGATGTGCTTAATATCAATATTTGAGGAAATTTTTTAAGGTATACTAGAAACTAACATCTCTGGTGATATTTAAAATAAGGAAATTGAGAAATCTTTTATAGCATATTTTCAATAACTGTTCTAAAGAAAGAAATCCATGTTGTGGTTCCTTTACTTTAAATTAAGCTACCAAAAATAAAATAATATAAAAAATAAGCTTCCAGTAATTCAAGACACTCTAAAATGCATTGTTCTTTTATCAAATATTAAGTATTCATATTTGCAAAAATGTTCTGCAATGAGATCTCGGCCTCTAAGGAAACATTCAAATTGCTATGAAGAGCTAAAGTTTGTTTTCAAATTCTGTAAATGGGTTCCAATAATACTTTATGAACTACAGTACTTTAAAATTATCAGATATTGAGGATCAGATTTATTTGGTATAAGTATGAAACTGTTATTGATTGCTTCCCATAGCTACTATAAACCAGTAAGTAATCCAAGGAACACAAGGAACATTGAAGTCTGGTATAAAATATAAGGTAAAGAGGAGTGAATATGTCTTGTTTTGCAGGAAAAGTGAACACTAATAGTATAAATCAGAGAAACAACACATATTTAGAATTGTTAATATTATAGAATTGTTAAAATTATAAGAAGTCAGTTTCAAAATGACCAAATTTATTAATTTTAAGCTGGAATAGTTTGCTATATTTTCATATTTTACTGTAATTTGTAGTACGTGATTTCTGAAGACTCCCAACTCTTTCTTGGTACAACAGACTAACTACTTTCCACCTCTCCAGAGAACATAAAAAGCTCTTTCTTCCCCTAAATGCTTAAACATTATATCATACAAAAAAATCAGAGTGGAAGATATACAACAAAGTTTACAATGTGACTGTATTGTAATTTTACACATTTTTATTTTTTGCATTATATAAATATATATATATTTTTTTTCTGGAGCTACACATTAATTAATTTAGCAAGCTTATAAATTTTACATTTTTGAATGAGAGAAACTTTAGTAATAAAAGCTATTAATTTTATTATCAAAATATCTAAGGGACTCAAAGTATTTTTAAAACTAAAATTGTAAATATCAATTGAAGAAGCGACAGACACTGAACTCAAGACTACACTAAACATAGAGTGTATCTATGACCTGGACTTTGAAGGCTCTAACTTAAGCTTCTTGTCCTACAACTTGCTCCTGCTTTGCATTCTTTCATTACTAAATACAAATTGTCAGCTTTTTACACTAAACTTTCTCCAGTGTCATGTCAGATTACTCTGTAAGCATCTATTTACAGCCTTCAGAAACCAACATTTTAAGCCAAGACAAATGCCAAGAACCATATTTCTTGTTAAAAATTCAGCATTAAGGATTTACAATTCCAGGGGTCTAATTTAACACTAACTGAAAAAAAAACCCAAATTCCAGATAATTCATTAATTTTAAAAGTAAAAACAGGAATTCACTTAAAGTTTCTAAGAATGTGTCTAATGAAGAAAAGGCAATGGAACATATTCCATCAACACTGCTAAAGGATAAATGACAGCAACAAAGGGACCTAATTTTTTTACAGAGGACAAAGGTTTACAGTGACAAAGACTAAAAAGTGGGCAGAGGTGATAAGACTCTAAATATCACTATCATAATAACAATCAATTTCTTTCTGTCTTCCATCTGTTGCATGAGGAATCAATGAATTAAACAGAAATATTTTTCTATCTGGGCCAACCATGAAATCTTTAAGAACAGATAAGTGTATTTCCTGTTACCTCTCATGGCATTGTTGTATACACTTTTTAAAAAGCAAAAAACTTCATAAATAAGTTATTTAGCCTTCTGAATATTTTAAAGTAGGGATCCTTGAATTTTTGTGATGAACTCTTAGAGCAAATCAACTTTTCCAACAAAGTTAACACTCAAAAACTTCTTTGACATGGGATCTATCCTACAGAGACAAAGTGTATTCCTGTATGTGAGAGTGTCGCTTTCTTCCTTCAGAATTCCAAATTATTCATTCAAAGTCACCCCTGTCTGTTTCTCAACACTATTTATGTCAAATTGTAGAGGAATAATACCCTTAGAAAATTTCTTTACATCCGACTTTTCCCATTTTTGTCAAGAACAACAGTACAGCAGTATGAATTAATTGTGGTTTCTGAGCTACTGGCTCTGTACTGCTCCAGGATTGTCAATGGACCCACTCAAAGTTCCCCCATTAGTGGTGAAAGCATGCATTCATGAGTTGTCTTTGCTACTACATTGTCTAACAGTTGTTCTGTGTTCAACTGGGCCTGAACTTTCAGGCCTCTTAAGAAAAACAAAGCTGTCTATTGAGTATCTTTCCGATGGCTTCATTTCTTTCCATGCCTGGTAAATGTGGCTGGAATGTTATTTTTTCTGTTTAACTGATTATGTCTCTTGAGAACTTTAGCTGGTTTTCTTTGCACATCATTTTGTCTCAGAAGGTTTGCTTTCTTTTTTTAATTTTTTTTAATTTTAAAGAAGGTAAAATTAAACATAACAAAACAGATTATAAGAAAACAATTTAAGAAACACAGATTTCAAAGCAAGACCACTGGAGATCTACCCTCTATCATATTGTCTCTTGTTTTCTTCCAAATAGCTAACCATATCTTAATACAGAGTGAATTAATACCAAAAAAAAGTATTAACCTGATCAGAACAGGATGATGAAGGAATTTTAGGTCTTCAAGAGCAGACAATAGGGAAATCAAAAATGGCTGCCATAATGTCACTTGTTCTCTTCAAAATAGCTGCCCATATCTTTACATATGTGGAAATTAAACAACATAAAACAGACTAATATCACTCTGAACAGAGAATAATAATATTGTTAGATTTTATGTCATTAGGCTATGGAATGAGTACTGGATATCTTAGTGTCTCTTTTTCTTCAAAATATCTGTTCATTACATTGTGCATTATATAAACTATTCTTGCAAACTGTTTAGAAGTTCTATGCATGCATGAGTCTCTACATGTATACCTATCCTTTCTGTATTACAGGAAAAAACAAATCAAAACAAGAGAACAAAAATATTCCTAGAAAACCATGAAATGAAAAAGACATATAAAACCACAATACTAGGTGATCCATAGTAGTTACTATGATGTCTCTTGTTATTTTCAATAGAACTGTCTATATCATCAGGCATAGTATAATTGAACATAGCAGTACATAGCAATATTAATAAAAAATCAGAGATATTATAGAACTTCAAAAACAATTAATCATCAAACAGGAATGGGTATCCTATTGAATCTTGTCATCTTCAGAGTAGTAACCTCTACTCCTAGACTTGATACTATCAAACATACCAGATTCAAATAAAATCAGTCAAAACAAAACAGCTATCTAAAAAACCAGATTCAAATACAGTAAGTCATAATAAGACAGTGTAAGTTATACAGGGATTCAGTTTAAGTTAACAGGAAATTACACTTAGTTACCATAGTATATCCTGCTATTTTTGGAATAGCTGTCTATGCCCTCAAATATAGTATGAGTAGACAGACTGGAACAGAATAAAATCAAACTAAATAGAGTGGCAAGAATAATGTGGATTCTAAATCCTGATACACTGTTAACAATGTCTTCTGCTTTCCTTTCTTAAACAATTCATTCCCTTTCACTTTCACAGGGTGCTTTGTAAATTTTGGGTCCCACTAACTGCTTTAGTTTTTAGATTAGTGGGGCAATCCGCTATCTACCTAAAGTGGTTCTGAAACTTTTTACACCTGAGCTTGCTCTTGAGCTGTATTGCTTTACATCTTAAGGACTCAAGGTTTTTCTTCCTTATAGCTGAGTAGTTCTCTACTGCACAAAAGTGTCATGACATTTCAACCTATGTGCACTTTCTGGACAAGCTATCCTTATTTCTTTCTGGTTCCCTATCACATAGAGCATGGTTTTCTCATCTTTGACTTTTGGTTCATTGACCCACTTTCAGGTTGATTATATTTCCTATTCAGAGCATCTCAATGGACACTATCTTGTGATCTACTCTGCCTGTGTCTCTTTTTAGTGTATCAAGGTCATCTGTGTTATGGATTATAACCAATCTTCTCTGCCACATCTCTGCTTTGCCTTTTTTTTCTGCCATTGTTTGTCTACTTTTCTCCTTCATTCCACTGTCTGCCCCATTCATTGAGGCCTTTCTGCCACTGTTCCTGAAATTCTGGATTTTTCTCTCTTTCTCTAGAATGTCCTTCAGTATTTTTTGTAGGGTTGGATTGATGGTCATGAACTCCCCCAGTTCCTCTTTGTCACAGATGCATCTTGTTTCTCCATTAATTCTGAGAGACAGTTTTGCAGGGTACATCAATCTGGGTTGGAGGTTATTTTCTTTAAGGTCTTGGAACACTTTGCTCCAAGTTCTTCTGGATTTGATTGTTTGTGTCGAGAAGTCTTTTGTGATTTTGATGAGTTTTTCTTTATAGGTGATCTGTTTCTTTTCTTTGAAGGCTTTTAATATTCTGTTCTTGTGATTAATTTCTGGGTTCTTGATTATTATAAGTCTGGGTGCAGATCTGTTTTGGTTGTAGCTGGCTGGAGTTCTATATGCCTCATATATCTGAATAACATTTCCTTTTCTTATGCTTGGGAAGTTTTCCTTAATTATTTGTGTGAATAGCCTTTGTAATTCCTTTGTTTTGAATCCTGCTTCTTTGCTTACATTTTTTTTATTCTTAAATTATAGATCCTCTTGTCGTTGTCTAGCTTTGTCTTGTTACTTCCTGGTTCCTTGCTATTTTTAAGAGATCTTTCCTTTCATGATTACATATTGCAAATCTATCTTCAAGTTTTGAATGTCTAACTTTAGTTTCTGTCAAGCAAGTTTGCCAGCTTTTAGTGGAGTTTTTAATTTACTGGTAAACTCTTTGGATCTGTTTCATGTATTCTAGATTTTGCTTACTTTCTTCATCATAGGTTCTCTCCTTTTTCTGGATTCCTCCATTCTTCCATCTGTGTCTTCTTGAGAGGTGCTTAACATTTCTTTTATTAATCTTATATCTTGCTTCACTTGAATTAGAATTTCAGTTTTAATTTTGTTTATGATGTCACAAAGATATTTCTTTATGTCAGCTGATGCTGTGTCTGATATTGCATGTTTGCTGCCCT
>PVJX010020866.1:0-32740 GCA_004027295.1 Dolichotis patagonum
CGGGAGGACTGATTGTCCTCTCAGTGGGAAGAAAAGCCATAGCAAGGTGACATGCATTTACATGAGTGTAGTCTTCCTCCTGGAGAGGCACAACTTCCCACATGTGGCTGGGGGTGAGTGTCCCAGCACCCAAATGTCATTAAACCTGAGACAAATATTGAGCTTCTGGGGCAGCTCTCAGCAGGTGGCAGGGAAGAGACTCTAGAATGCCCCTCCTGGCTGGCCCTGCTGGCTCCTTATCCATGAGAGAGCCACTGAGAAGGTGTGGCATCTGGGCACCTTACTCTGGACAGGTGTCCGGGCCACTGTGAGCAGCCGGATCAGATGAGAGCAGGTGTGGTAGCAGTTTGTCCCTGCAGAGAGGGTGTCCCAGCACAGGGCCATTGGCAGGACTTAGCAGCATTCTGTGGGTACCTGGGATAACTGGAGCCCTGCAAGGTGCAGCTGGGTGGGTGGGAAAGAGTGCTGAGCCCTGCATTCTGTGAGACCTCTAGCTTTGGAGCAAGGGGCTCTTACTTCTAGAGCAGCCCACTTCCTGCCCAGAACCAAAGGACAGTGACACCCCTTAGCTCTCTCTTTAGGAAGCAGTTAGTGCTTCTAGAAAGTTCTGTGCTGTAAGTGACCAGATTAGGATTCTTGCAAGAATCTGGTGGGCGGACAGGTAGGACTCACCCCTGTTTAGAGAAGAGAACAAGGAGCCTTCTAGGAATGAAACGATTGGCCCAGGCCCGCCCAGAAAAGCTGCACCCAGACTTGGGTTCCTTTCTCTCCTGATTTGGACCCGTGAGTATAGCAATCCCTCCCCATCAGTTCTGGTTGGGGTCACACAGTCCCTGCTGGAACCTCTGCAAAGTTGGAAAGTATGTTTGTTTTCTGTCACTGTGATGAAATACCTGGGGAAATCAGCATAAAGGAGGAGCAAGGGTTTCTTTCGGTCCATGGATTCAGAAGTTTAAGTCCATGGACAGCTGCCCGTGATGCTTCTGGGTTATGGGGAGACAGAACATCACAAGTGATGAGGGAAAGCTGCTCAACTCACGGTAGGCAGGAAAAAGAGAAAGAAGGAGGTGGGGGGAAGGGGCTGGAGACAAGATATAGTCTTCAAGGGTGCACCCCAATTACCTACTCCCTCCAAACAGGCCCAGCCGCTACTTCCCAATAGTCCATTAAGCTCTGACTCCATCCACGGATTAATTCATTCATGAGGTTGGAGCGCTCATGAGCCAGGCGCCTCCCGAAGCCTCCATCTCTGAAGGCTGTGGTACTGGGTCCCAGATCCCAAGCCTAAAGCTGGGCAGCAATCTTGAGAGGGACTCTGCTTGCCCTCTGCTGTGCAACTACTTACCTCGGGCTCACTCTGGGTCAGTGACCCTCCCAGGGCCCTGCCAGGGAAGCCGTGCAGCATTACCTGGACACCCTGGGAGCCGCCCGTCCCACCAGGGGGCGCATGTTTCCCCCTATTTTGCACACCTGAGTGAATACACCTATGGGAGCCACCTTGTCAGCACCCAGAGGCCTGAGGCCTGGTGGGCTCCGTGCCTGCAGCCGGAGCTCTCAGACGCCATGCTGTGCTCTGAGACACCTGCTCTTGGTTACACGATCTGTAAAGTGGGGCTAATTCCACTCGGATTACTCTAAGGTTTCAGTAAGATAATACCCAGGCATTGTTGCGTTGTTTTGTTAGTTCTGGTTGATAAATGGTGGCTGTCACTATTCCAACGGGCTCTGCCTCAGCCACCTTTCCCTCCTGCATGCCCTTCAGCAAGGTCACTTCACCCTTCCAGGGCTCTACCCTTTTTCTCTGGTGCATGGGTTTATAAAATCTGCCAAGGGGTGCTCAGGACAAAGCAGGGTCAGTGGTGGAGAGGGGGTGCCTTCCTCCACGTGGAGGGTCCTGGACTAACCAGGCAGCTGGCAGTGGGATCTGCCATTGCTGCTCTGCTCCCCACTCCCTCCCCAACCCTGCCTCCTCCACACGGTAATTACGTTCACAACATCTAGTGTAAGCAAATAATAACAAGGGCATTATCTCCTTTTAGTCTGCGTTTTTCCTTGCCTATCATAAAGTAATTAAAATAATGAATGCCTTGTAAAACAATAGGTAAGAGGGCTGGCAAAATAGCATTATCTGCCATATTCCTCTTATGCTGTGAGTTACTGACACATTAAAACCAGTTGGCTACAGGGGACTCCTGCCTCCAAACCTTTCCCGTGCTCGTTTCTCTCCTCTGGGGGCTGCCAGGTGGAGCCTGAGCCTCTAGGACCAGGGAGCTTATTGTCCAGGTCCCCTGGTGGCAACTGGGGACCAGTTCAAAAGTGGCCCTGGCAGACATTGCTGAGAAGGACATAAGAGCCGTGGGTGTGGTGATCTTTTCTTGCCCTGGTCTTCCCTCATTGTCCACTTCTGAAAGAAGCAAGTGGTCCTGGGAGAAGGAAGAGACCAAGAGGGTGCTGGCGGTTAAAATCCATGTCCTATTTCAGGGCTCCCCACTGAGGGTCAGGGTCAGCAGCTGAAGGTGCCCACATGTGGTGCCCAGGTCTGCAGATGGGCAATGCCCAGGCACTGAGCAGAGCTGCAGATAATGCCTGAGAGGAGGCAGTGTTGTCCTCAGCTTGTTGGGAGCCCTCACAGGGGCAGAACGGGTAGATTTTCCCTGGGAACCTGTTGGTTTGGTTATCATGATTCCCCTTGGATCAGGGCCTGTACCTCTCTCTGGAGACCAACCTGTTCAGAGTCTCAGGTGGCTGAGATGCTGAGACCAGGACAGATCCAACAGGCCACTGAGACAGATTTGGGCAGCAGGTGACACACTTGTCTGCAGAGGTCCTACAATGCCTACCATGTGGCTTCCCTTCTCAGAATGCACTGGGTTGTTTTAGCTGTAGGGGACTTAGCACACTTGGGAAGAAAATATTCACACCCTTGCTATAGTGCAGCTTCTCTTGTCCCAGCCTCCCTAGGGCAGGGTGGCCATAGGGAGAGGAACAGGCATCAGGAGCAGCTTCCTCCCTGGCCAGGCCCAGCCCTGAGGCCTGAGCACATGTGTCCAGAGCACCAGCCTCCTGTGTCTATCTGTCCTCCCCTGCCCCCCCCCACCCGGCACACCAAGGTTTTCACCTCCGCCTTCGATTTCTCCACTCACTCCAAGGCATAACAGACCCCAGTGTGGGTTTGCTTTGGAAATGAATTCTCAGATTTTAAACCATGAGCATAATTTGCTGGCCTCTTTCCACCCATCTTCACCTGCAGTAAAATCACAGTGGATAGTTGACAGTGAGGCCAGTAAAATTTACATCTTAATAAATAATAAATACACTTTCTGCATAAGTATGCACTGGGAAATATTTGGGATGTACTCACACTAGAATAAGTCGTCGTTTTTCTGGAAGTCAAATTTAGCTGGGTGTGCTGTATTTCTCCTGGCAGCCTCTGCCCAGGCTGTGTGGCTAATGCCAGGCTAACACCCGGAACCCTTTGGAGCTACTCTCAGTGTTCATTGACCTAGCTGCATGCAGGGACACTGTTGGCCACAGCAGTGGGGGAGCCATGCAGTGAATGAAATAAATAAGTGGGTTTCAGAGTGTCTTAGAGGTTTGAAGTGCTGCGGAAGAAACAAAGCACAAAACTGCTGTCGGGAGGACAGCATTGCAATTGTAAAAGGGCAGCCAGGAGAGACTATATTAAAAAGGTGAGAGACATAAAAGAGTAAGCTAAGAGCCTCTGTGGAGGGGAGGGTATTCCAGTCAGAAGGATCATTGGGTGCACAGATGTGCAATTTAGGGTCCCATGTGTGTTACCCAATACAGTCAGCTAAGAAAGGAAATTTATCACCTCTTGGAACTAAAAAGATCTATTGTGGATTTCAGGCACAGTTGAATCCAGGTGTTCAATTGATGTCACCAGTGCTTTATCACTTCTTTCCTCTGTGATGGATTTGTTCTCTGGGAAGAATTAGTTTTTTGTTCTATGCAGCAAATGTTCCAGGCTTGAGTCTTATTGGGGAAGTGGGGGTCATGTGATCATCCTTGGTCCAATCATTGCCAAGGGATAGACTGGATGAATTAATTGAGCAGTTTTTATTGTTGGAACCAACATGAGACCATCATTCCCTGCTCCTAAACACTTGGTGACCCTGGACAGTTTACCTTTGCTCCTGGACTCTGGGACTTTTTCTCTAAAATGGACAGAAAATGATATCTATCTTTAACAAATTAACAAAAATGTCAAAGCTGTAGCCCACCTTCCTCCCTTCCCCTGAATGTTTCAAATTATTTCCGCTGCTGCCGGAGACCTCTTCAGGCTTGGATCCTCGGTGGGTATGGGTGTCATTTCAATCCAGCTATTCCCTAGGTCTCAACTCTGGTCTTCTCTGTTGCCAGGAGGCCCAGAAGATTAACAATGGCTCGAGCCAGGCAGACGGCACTCTCAAGCCAGTGGACGAGAAGGAGGAGGCAGTGGCAGCCGAGGTCGGCTGGATGACCTCCGTGAAGGACTGGGCAGGTGTGATGATATCTGCCCAGACGCTGACTGGCAGAGTCCTGGTGAGTCCCTGGCCCCTCAAGCGCACGAGGAGGCATGTGTGTGTGTGTGTGTGTGTGTGTGTGCAAAGTAGCTCCCCGTGGGGTATGCAGTTCTGTGTCTTCAGGCCACTGATGGAGCAGGGCTGAGCAGCAAGTGCTGTGCCTGGTGTTTGAGCAGTGCAGGATTTTTTGGCCAAATCTACGCTGGTGGTTAGAGACACAGAGGGCCCGGACTGAGCTACAGGGGATGCGTGCCTAGCTTTCTCTATCTGCAGGACCTATGCCAACGCATGCATACACATGCACATGCACACATACAGGACAGAGCTGGACTGTGGTGGAGCAAAGGAGACCAAGGAAGCATCTACTAAAACCTGTCAAGGGCTTTGGCAGCTCTGGGATCCAGGCGTGCTCTGTGCATATGTTTGGTGACATTCTGGGAATGTCACTGCTGTCCTCTGGTGGCCAGGCAGAGGTCCCTTCTTGGGGCAGCATCCTGTCTGCACTGCATGAGCTGAATCCTACCCTGGTGGGTGCTCCTTGTCATGCTGGTGCTGAAGCCACCAGCAGCTTCCATGGCTGCAAGGTCCTGGGTCCACGCATTGCTCAGGTGCCCTTATTTCTGCTGAGGTGTCACCTGAGCCATCTGCAGCTGAGGTTCATGCTGCCTCTTCTGGATGGATTTTGTTCTTTTCTCTGATGTGTTTGGACAGAGCTTGGCTTCACCGACTGGCCTCATGAGCCCCTGGTTTGGGACGAGACCATGGGTGGGATAGGCCTGGGACTGAGCAGTGCCTGGCACATGCTTCTTCAGTGCAAAGACTCGTGTAGCCTTGGGTACATGGGGTACTGGTCATACCTGCTAGGATCCATGTTCCTGCCACAAGTGGGCAACCCCCATGGCAGCCCTGCCCATTGGTTTACTTGAGGCTGCTAGGACCTGAGCACTTCTTGTGAAGAAAGATGCATCCAGGTGACTTCTCACTGTGACTCTGGAAGCTGTCTTGCATGGGCTGTCCTTCCTCGGCCTGCATCAAGGGCCAGGCAGGAGTCATCTGGGTCTTCCAATGACCAGGGGCCTCCCAATGGCTGGGTGCATCAGGGATCAAGCAGAGACTCTGAAAAATAGATGTTATTACCTCGACAGTTCTTGGCAGAAACTCAGCAAGGAGCTGATTGTAGAAGAGGGGGGTGGTGAAAATTTCATGTATGAGAGTCCTTCTTGGGGAGAATTCTGTGTGGTGTTTGGCATAAACATCTCACACTGTCTAGGGAACGGAGTAAGGCCCTGCTTGGGGAAGCAAAGAAGCAGGTCAGGCTGCCTTCCAGGGGGATGGGCCCTGGGAACTGAGGGATCCATTAGGAGCTGATTCTTCTGAGGTGTCTGGCTACAAAGTCCTAGTGGATATAAACTGAAGGCAAAATAGAAAGAGGGGAAATGGAAAGTTGGGGTTTTGGAGGAGGAGAGAAAAAATGATGAGGTCACTGCTGCATGGCATCAGAGAGTGGGATAAGATGTGACTGTGTGACCCAGGAGAGACCGTGTCCAGGAGGCCTTGCCAGTGGCTTGCTGTTGGCTGTGCTGTGTGACTATCACCATCCCTCTTCCCTTCTGATTCTTTGGTCAAGTCTCCACTGCTCTTCCATGCTTGAATGCCAGTGGATTCCTGACTGGGGACATAAAGAGGCTGGATTCTGGATTTGGGTATCCAGAACGAAAGTCATATATTCTACACACGGCGATCCTAGTAGACACCTAATGGCAGGTGACAGCTTGGTTGCCCAGATGTGACACTTCAGAGTGTGTGGCTGCCATAGACAATTTTAATTATCTTCATCAGCATCAGCCAGGAGGTACTGAGCACCAACTCTGGGCCAAGTGTTCTTTACCATGCTATGGAAAACAAAGACTCAGCCTGGTGTGATTGATTGTACCACATACAGTTGTTCCTGAGGGGAGCGCGCAGGCCTACAGGTAGGGAAGACAGCAGTGCGTCCATTTGTGATACAGAGGCTGCAGGAGGAGGTGGGGTCCATTTCTGGGTGCACAGAGCACACACTTGATGATCCAGAGGACACCAAAAAATAGAAACATTAGAACTTGAGAACTTGGGACTGCTTGGTAGGCCAGGAGCTGTGTATACCTAATAAGACAAAAAGCTTGTGAGTTATGGATTAGGAGGTGAGTTAGGATCTTGAAAGTTGAAATAGAGGCTCCTTCCTAGGTGAGTGAGCCGCGGGAGGAGAGAAGACTATGGGACATTATAGGAGTGGAGCACCCAGTGACCCAGGGCCACAGACAGGAAGGCACTGAGAACAAGAAAGGTGAAGAGACAGTCAGACAGTTTGTTGGGTTTCAAGGCCAAGCTGAAGAATTTGGGCTGAGTTTGCAGGACAGTGAGCTTGGAGGGTGAGATACCATGATTGGCTGTTATGCAGAGGGAGCTGGTGGGTGAACCAAGGCTCCGTGGGGTAGGTAGGAGCTTAGAGGTCCTAGGACAAGTGCATTATGGTCTCAGTGACAATACAAGAAAGGATGGCTACTGGGGCTGTGTAGAGAAAGGGCTGAAGTGACACTGAGTCATGGAGGTGGGTGGATGGCTGTGGGTACTTTTGTACAAATAGCCACCTTGTCATGACCTCCCCACTCTCAGTCACACTGTCCCGAGCCTGTAGGGAACCAGGCACATCCTAGGCCTACTAATGGCACCCTTGGTTTGAAGGGCAGTGTCCACATCTCTGTGGTTGCTCCACACCTTCTGTACCCTGTTGTGACTTCAGAAAGAAACACGCTCATGTCATCTGGGAATGCCTCTTCCATAGGTGAGAGAACCATAGCTCTGTATGGGCCATGACTTACGAAAAAGTATCAGCTTCAACTGACAGAGTCAACTTTGGGTCCACAGACTCCATCCTTCCAGCCTCGTGTTTATTTATGTCACAGTTTCCTAGCTGAAGACGGTGCCTTTTCTTTTCCAAGCCACAGCCTTGTCTTTGGTTGAGACATTACCGCCTTGGAGCCAAGTGGGTCCTGAGGCCCCTGTGGCCACCCTCTCAATTTTTGGGTGTGGAAGCAGCTATGCAGAGAGGCCTGGGTCTGCTGAGGTTCTTCCAGGAAGTCTTGCTGGGGCTGCTGGGGCCCTCTGCACAGGGAGTGGGGTCTCTGCTTTCTGGGCGGTGCCTCAGGACAGGCCCATCTCTCAGGATGGGGTGGGGCCTTTCTCTGCACACAGATTTCCCACTGAGCTCCAGTGCACAACAGAAAGCTGCTCTGCCTGTTCAGAACCCAAAGCTATGTTTGCCTTGAGCTGTCCAAATGTTTATCCCTGCAACAATGGGACCAGAGCAAGACGAGACACCCTGCTGTTCAGAGTTTCCCCTTTCAATTTTTAATCTGTTTTCCTTGATGCATGCGCAGGAGCTTGGCTTCCACATCTGGGCTCCTTTCTCACCTGTCCAGTTGTCACCAGTGAGAGTCTGGATGCCCGGATGTGTGGGTAAGGCCTGGCTCAGGAAGGATTCGCCAAGACAGCCCCAGAAAAACTGTAGGATCTCAGGCAGGCGCAGCGTTCATGTGATCTGTGGTGACTTTTCATGGCACTGGCTCTGTTCTAGGTACAGGGAGCACAGTAGTGAGCATCCAGAGTGTGAATTATTTATATCACAGGACTAAACAGAAGGCTATAGAGCTCTGTTTAAAAAATGACAAACGATAATCACCACTCGCCAGGTCTTTTTATAGTCAACACCTGGAGCCGTGTCACCAGAGTGATGGAATTCCTTGACCCAGTGGCTGCAGGTCTCAGATTAGCCTCTGCCTTCTCTGTCCCCGACACAAGGGCAGCAGCAACCCTGGGTGGACCAGGCCTTCTCTCGGTGCACATGGCTGAGGGATTCTGTGTCAAAGCCAAAGCCAGGCTGTCCATGGTCACTGCTTCCTCTATCTCTTTCTAAAAAAAAATATTTATTTTCTGATTGTGAAAGCAGTTGGCCCTCTGTGCCTGCATATGCTGCATTGATGAATTCAACCAAGCACACATCATGAATGTGGGGAGGGAGAAATCAAGTCGGTAATGAACATGTACAGACTTCTTGCTTTTTCCCCTCAGTGATACAGTGCTGCACCTATCTGCACAGCATTTACATTTTATCAGTGTTACTAGTAACCGAGGGCTGATATAAAGTACAGGAGGATGTGGGCACAGTTTATGTGCAAGTGCGGTGCCATTTGTACAAGGGATTTGAGCACCCATAGCTTTTGGAATCTATGAGGAGTTCTGGAGCCAATCTCCTACAAACTTTGACCATAAAACAAGAAGCGCTTGCTTCAGAATTCTGAGACACATTGGAAGAACTGGTGATAACTAACACTTAGGGACACAGAGTTGGCTCAACTTGAAGGACATTTCAACATAGCAGGATGTGTCGTCAGGGTATCTCCCTATGGTCTGGGTGTTGCTGATGACTTTCTTCACTACATCTTACAACATCCACTTCTCAGACACACTCACGGGACACAGGTCTTTGTACCTAAGACTGTGGTCCTCCTGAATATCCAGGGAACACTGGGAAGTAGGAAAGGGTCAAGCCTCTCCTGTGGTGGCCAGTGTGACCAGGTTGTTGGCCCAGGGAAAATGCAGAACACCTCAGTGTTTTGTGTTCCATGTGTCCCCATCTCTCCTGGCTTCCTTTCTGTGTCACTTCTTTCATTTTCCTGTTGCCTGATTTCCTTACCTTCCTATTTGACATTTATGTGCTTATGTGTGCCATGCATTTTGTGAATCAAATTAAAGGTGATGTCTAAACAGACAGCAAGAAACTCATGAGCAGGCTTTTGTATAGCTTCATTGTATTTTGTAGAGAATCATAAACCAAAAATCAGAGTAGATACATTAATGTAGGGTTGGTGAATTTTTCTGTAGCAAATGTTTTAGGTTTTGTGGGCCACATGGCTCATGGCTGTGCTACTTTGCCATCATAATTTAGAGGGAGGCGTAAACAGCCGTGTTCTAATAAAACTTTATTTGCAGATACAGATGGTGGACCAGATTTTCTTAATAAGCCACCATTGGCTGATTCTTGGTCTAGATCATCCCTTATTTTATACAGAAGTTGAAAGGTAGGTGCCAAGAAAGCCTAAGATCATGTAGTATAAGAGTTATAATACCAGAGAACCTGTTTATAAGGAGGAAGGTCATAGATATGCAGGCACACCCAGGGAGAAATACACATACCATCTCCATGAGCACCTCCTTCCTGAATATTTATGTTCATTTCCATGAGTTTTCAGAGCCACTATCCAACATTCCTTCATATTGTCCACACTGCTTGGATCTTTCCACAGCCTCTTGGCGAATTCAGTCTTGTACTTCGCTTACAAGTCTACTATCACCAATGAAGTTACTGGCTCTTTGAGCAAAGATAAGACCTTTAGCATCATTCTTTTCAGTTATTTCCCCCATTTTTCTTGGCTACTACATTTGAATACTGCTCCAGGAAACATACACATGTAATTCCACGAACCAAAAATATTTGCTGCATGCTCTAATGTCTGGAGGATGATTTATCAAGGTAGGAAGAAAGAGAACAGCAGTCTCTCCCTGTCTCTCTTTAAATGTGTCACACGTGTGGCATTTCACATTAACATTCTGTACACAGCCCGGGCCATTTTATCCTTATCTCTGAGGGCCCAAAAGGAAATATGCATTAAATATGCCTTTCCAATAGGAATAATCCTTTTGGTTAAATAGATGTACATTCACTGCTGTGCTGTTTGCACATGAAATTGGACCAGTTGAACCAAACCAGGTACACACGAGTATATGTTTAATCAAATATGTGACATTTATTGCACTTGTTTCTCCCATTAGGTGGCCCCTGGAGCTGACGATTCTTAGTATCCTGTCCTTTTTCAGTG
Source organism: Dolichotis patagonum (assembly GCA_004027295.1). Classification (NCBI taxonomy): domain Eukaryota; kingdom Metazoa; phylum Chordata; class Mammalia; order Rodentia; family Caviidae; genus Dolichotis; species Dolichotis patagonum. The sequence goes on from PVJX010020866.1 coordinate 10,439, forward strand.
GCTCCTGGTGGCAGACTCACACACAGTTCACAGTTCTGTCTCCCTCTCTCTTCCTCTCTTCGGTGCCTCTCCTTTTTTATATTTTTGGGATTTCTATATAAAATTCTTATATCATCCTCAGATGCTCTCTGGAGCTGAAAGACTGGACGTTTTTCAGGTCTGTATTTTTAGTAAGAATGGTCCCTACTGGGCCAGGATGGCCTCCTCTCTGTGCTATTGGGAGTCAGTTGATGTTCTGAGTTAACAGCTCCAAGGGAAGATTTGGTTCAAAGGAACCACGGGTAATTCCCACTAAGACTTAAAAAACATTCATTTTATCCTGTGCAGAGATACAGAGTTCATGTATCTGGTATAAGCCAAAAAAAAAAAATCAAAGAAAAGTTATTACATTTTTAGATGATTGAACGTATTTTGTCTTCATTTGATGAAAGGAAGGTAAGCTAGATTTGTGCTAGATTATTTGCAATCCAGCATCTTTACCCAGATGAAAAAACATGAGTCAGAGAAGCCATGACACTGAGCAAGTTCCCACAAGAGGTAGAGAGCTTCCTGTCTTTGGAGACGTTCCAAGAGAGGCAAAACCTGCATTTGGTGGTACAGTTGCTGACAGTTGGTCAGATACTTACTTTTTCTGAGTCAGGGTCTCATTATGTAGTTTAGGCTGGTCTTGAACTTACTGTGTAGCCCAGGATGGCCTTGAACTCCTAGTAGTCCTCCTGCCTCAGCCTCCTGAGTGCTGGGATTACAGATGTGCACCACCACATCTGGATTTGATTGGCTTCACTTAGGCTGCACAGAATACTAAACCCAAGAGATGCAGCAGGATAGATATGGTTCCCTGAGGGCAGGGACAGAGTCTACTTCTTGTTCCATCTTTCAGATTGTCAACCCATAGAGCACAGGAATGCTCATGGAAGTCCTGAAGCTGGAAAACAGCAGGAGTGTGTTCTGCCTAGCAGTTGCCATCCTCATCTCAGCATGAGATGTTTTTCCTAATCACTAGCTGGGGATCACTTGGCCACATGTGTGACCCACCATGGCTCCTGGCCTTTTTTATACAGACCATGATTGTGAGCTAAGAATGGTTTTATACTTTTTAAAATGGTTTTTAGAAAAAAATATCAAAGGGGGAATAATTTATAACATTGTAAAGTTATTTGCAATTCAGATTTCAGTATCCATAAACAAAGTTTTATTGGAACACAGCAATGCCAACTCATTTGCATATCATCTTAACATATGACAACGCAGAGTTGAGTAGTATCCACAGAGTTCCAAACACCCACCAGCCAGAAATAATTACTGTCTGGCCTTGTAGAGAAAAAGTTTGCCACCCCCTCTGTCACGGTAGATGCCTTCCTTGAGTGGCTACTGGGATTAGTGACCCACAGCCCAAGGTCATGGATAAGCTGTAACAGTCATCCCCTTCCCACAGGGACATGGCTACCTTTTCTTCCCTAACCTCAACTAGATCCTGCTGTAGAGATGAGGAAAGAGACCGGAAGCAGTGGGACCCCAAGTTCATAGCAAGTTCCCCGCTCTGCTCAGCAAATGAGCAGAACGTTTTCTATTTTCTAAGTTCAGGGAAATGTGTCTGAGGTTACCTGTCTGCCCTCCTGCATTCCCTGTGCCCCAGACTCCCCAGCAACTCACGGTCCAGTCCTTGCCATAGAGAGGACCCCCGATCAGAGTCACAGGGCAGTGTCTCGGCCCACACTGCCTCCTGGTCTGCAGGCCACATGCTTGTGTGCCCGGCTCTGCATGCGCTCTGTAAAGAGCAGCTGTTAATTTTACGAGCTGGTGTGTTGGCTGCTCTGGCCTCCTCAGGGGTGTTGCATAAGTGAGAGTTTCACAAATCTGTCTTTGGGTTGCCCTGGAGTGACCTGCTGCAAATTGGCCATCATGCCTGTCTCGAGGGGTGCCTGGGTTCCTCTGGCGAGGGCTGCCCCTCCTCTGGGGTGTCCAGGCAGAAATGGTGCCCTGCATTGTCCTATATACCTCTATCTGCTTATCTTTCTGGCCAACTCACATCTATTTATGGATGTTCTCCAAGGTGCTCTGCAGTCAGTGCCTAGTAAGTGAGGCGGAACACTGCTGGGGTCTGTGTAGGGCACAGGTCTCCTCCCCAAGACCACCTCTGTCAAGATGGAAGTAGGACCCAGACCGCTGACCCGGGGCTCCTGCTTCCATCTGGCTCAGTGTGTCTCTGTCTCATTTGATTGGAACCCTCGAAGTAGCTAGGTCAGTGGTGGTGAATCCACGGTACACGTGCCGCAGTGGGCTGTTTGTTATTGCTTAAAGCTCTAAAAGGTTCGCCATCACTGGGCCAGTCAAACCTTTTACACCCCCAGTCTCCAGGTCCCCGTTTTTCTCCCTGGGACACCATCCCTGAGAAGAATCCGCTGTGGTCCGTGGAACACAGAGGGCTGCTCTGGGTATGGCAGTGGGCAAAACAACCCGAATGTGGCATCTGTCCCACCTGTGTCCAGCACTTTCACCCTGGGCGAGTTGTTTCATCTTCATATACCTCAGTTTATTCCCCTGTAAAATGGGGACAATAGGCCCTTCCTGCTATGCTATGGAATGAGTCAATGAGCGTGCAACGTTTAGGTCCTGACTAGTGCTAATGGGTATTGTCAGCTGTGATTTTTGTTATCATCTTGGTGAGCAGTAAACATTGAGGAGGAAATGACTGGTTTCCAGACTCACAAGGGTAGGGTGTGGAGAAGAAACCCTTTCCTGGGTTTAAGATGCAGCAGCCTCAGACCTCCCGAGGGCTGAGGAGCTTGGGTACAGCCTTGTGAATGTCTGGGTGCCCTGGGAGGCTCTGACTGAGTCCATCAAGTTGACAGCCTTTGCTTCAGGCCCACACTTCTTTCAGGCTCAGCCAGGCTCGGTCCCCTCTGTGGCAGGCTCATGCCAGCCTGACTCACCATTGTCAAGTCGGCCAGGAAACTCTCACTTCACATAGCCTCCCTGAGCTGGCGAGGGGCCGGAGGGCTGCTGGCCTCTCCCTGGAGCTGTACATCGTGGGTGTGTGTGTCACAGGAAATGCTTGGGCAGGATGACAGATGAGTCTGGTGGAAAAAGGGTTCTGTGTGCTTGCTGTGGTCCTAGCACCCAGGCCTCCCTGGATGTGCAGCAGAGAGAGACAGGCTGGCTTCCGGCAGCACGGCAGCACCAGCATACAGGGAGATGTGTTTAGTTCCTGCTCTGGGAGGTAGTGACCACAGAGCCCTCGACAGGAGATAGGCACATGGCTACATCGCAGAGGACAGTAACACGGTGTCTCTTGTCCACGTCTCCTCGGAGCTCTCCTGCTTTCCCTTCAAACATTCTTGTGAACAATCCCAGCTCCCCACCAGAATGCCATTCACAGTAATGTCAGATGCCATTCACTGCCATGGATACCTATTGGTGCTTCCAGAAAAATCTGGAAAGTTCAACGATGCAAAATGTTAAAAGTGGAAATGTTATGTTCATGTTTGCTAGAATGCTTTTGAGTGGCAAGATTTTTGGAGCAGGGGTAGGTGGTAAATCAGTCAGTGATCTATCCACCAATCTCTTGAACAGGCCCGGGAGCTCCGTTCTTCTAATCTTGGGCTTATATTCTGTGCACTCCTGGAGTCCGTGGATCCCAGGGACTGTAATAAATATGTTTATACGACCAACCGTTCTCCATCCTTCCCTTCTCATTGCTCCTTTCTTCTTTTCTTCCTTTCCAACCAATAAAAGCTGGCGCCCCCTGTAGGCGTGGTAGGGAATGGAGTGTATTTGGACCTCAGCTCTGCAGTGTGCGTTTTCTTACCCAACTGTCCCCACAAGGCCTTCAGAGGAGCAGTCCCTATTTGTCAGAAAAATACCCTGAGGGGGGCGATTCTCTTTCGAGTCTCCAGTGCAGCTGAGAGAAAGTTTGTTTAGTGATGAGACTCAAAAATAGAGATGAGGACTATGACAGAGTGTCAGCTTTTGTTGTTACCAGGAAGCACGTGATCTGACAGTCACACCCGGGACCACACGCAAGCTGACGTTTCCGAGTTTAGTTTAGGAGGCTATGTTTAGGAGGAGGCAGACGGACGCGTGCCTACGGGTTCTGAATATCTTGATTTGGTGCCTAGAAGCCCCATTTTTAGGGGCCAGGTTTAGAATAAGGCTCCCCCGTGCCCCGCGGAAAAACAGTGATTTCAGGGAAATGCTTCCAACAGAAAACTACCATTTGCCCTCAAAATTTTATTGTGAGAAATGTTTTGCCTGTCTGGTGAGGGAAAGAGGATGCTAGAGTTGCTTCTTTGTCTTCATAAGAAATTAGGGCACTCAATAACTCAGTGTAATGTATTTAGGATTCTTAAGCAGTGGGGCTATTTTTTTGCTCATTGAGTTAATTTTAGTTGCTCCAGTTGGCCTTGTGCTGACATGGGAGGCTTGGTGGAGGTGAGAAGCCAGGGCACAGGTCTACAAAGGTACAGTCTTTCCTGGAGCATAGGCTTCCTTCTTGTGCAAGCAGATCTCTGGGCCTTCTTTGCTTATCGAGGTGAATTAACCCAAAAGCCGAATGAACTGGGTGCATTGGCTCCTCTGCAGGAACAGAGAGCCCAGGATCCAGCAGATTAATCCAAAGGGCTGCGAAACCACTAACTTCTCCGAATTGTCCCAGGCTGTGTTAGCAAAGAGGCTCAATTCTGACCTGCTTCCCATCCCCGGTTTAATGCTCCCCACCCTTTGTTGGTGAAGTAGCTGCCCCAAGGAAACAGGAAATAGCTCCTCGAAAAGGAGAGAGGAAGAAAAGATTCCTTTCCCGTACCACTCTGCTTCAAACTCTCTTCATTTACACTAAAAATAGCTTGAAATGGAGGGCAGCTCACAAAAAAGGAGGAATCTCAGAGGACTGCTGGGCCCCTGGCTGTCACCAAAGCCTGCTGGGTTTGTTAGCTTCTAAGTCCTGTCTTGCCCAAGAAGCCGTGAGGTTTACAAGCGCACTAGGAGGGGTCCAGGCCATTTTCCTTTTTCTTGCGCAAAGGCCTGTTCTGAGGCATGGCTTGGAGATCTGTCCAGAGCTTGTGATTCTGGGTACTCACAGAGCTAGCTGTCTGTCTGTCTGGGCTCACGTTCCAGGGGGTGGAAAATAACTCCTTGCAAAGGAAAGTAGTTGTTTTTAGGAGCTGTGTAATCCCCAGGCACTTGGGTGGGCTCCCTGGGAGGCCTTCATAAAGTTAGCATCTCCCTCTGAGCTGGGAACTGGGCAACTTGGTTTCTCAGCCACCTGGGATCCCTCCAGGAAGGAAGCTCAGATCTGAGAGAGAGAAAATCATTTCCTCACCTTGGCTCATGCTGTGTGTTGCTCTGAGCCTCGGAGTTGGTGACAGAGTTGTGATCCATTTGGGATGTGACAGTAGAGATGAGAATCACTTTTAACTGAGGAATGTGGTCAGCAGAAAACTGTGTTCTAATCCTAGCTCCTCTGTTTCCTCTCTGTGTGACCTTGGAGGTATCAGTTTTCTGGTCAAGACCTTGGAGGGGGCTGTGGATGGATTGAGGGGTGCCAGCTTTTTGTCAGTGGTTTATTCCCTTGCAGCTCAGACTGTCTCTGTTTTTTTGTTCCCTTTACTATCTTTTAGTCACAAAGGCAGCAAGGTTCACCACTGACTTCCAGTGCCCTTGGCTGTGTGCCAGGCAGTAAGAGGATTTGCACAAGGAAAAACAGACCTTTGCTTACTATGGGAGCAACTGGAGATAAATAGAGAGCATCTCCTCATCCCCCTCCCAGGAGTCATGGTTCATTCATACTAAAATCTCAAAACTCTTTTGTGGCTTTTTCTGCCCTGTGAAATAGAGCTGCTGCCTCTGACTCTGTTTCTGAGGTGCTTTTCCTTCCCAAGCTCCTCTCATTATGCAAAAGGAAGGAAGTAGATGGGCAGAAGCTTCTGGATGTGTGTGACTATGAAGTTGGCAGGAGGAAGATGCCGTGGGGAGAGGGGCCACACGTCAAGGCCAGGGTCTCACCGGAGCAGCTGGCTTCTTTTAAACTATTTCCTCCTGAAGCCCTTTCTTGGGCCATCATCAAACACTTGGGCACTCTGAAGGAATCATCTTCCCAATGCACATCAAGTGTGACGATGCCCTGGGTCCCCACACTGATTCACTGAGCAGCCTCTGCCCAAGAAGACACCTTGTGAGAGAAGCATCTTGTCCCTTGCTTTCAGTGACACTTTGACTGAACAAGTAAGTCATTATGGCCCTGAAAATCCATTCCTCCTCCAGAGACAGAAGCAGCCCATCACATCGTGCCGGTGAACACTGCATACGTAAAAGGTATGCTTATTTAAAATAACGACTGACAGAAGGTACTCAGAAGGGGCTGTGGAGTGAGGAAACATTATTGTGGTAGCAGTCATTTTTTAATTTCTGGAGCAAGGTGGCAGACTCAGGGGGCTGGCAGGAGCCCACTCCCAGGGGAAGATAGCCCCAAATTTATAGCCAGGTAGCAGATGCTCAGGGTGCTTAGTGGATTTCATATTGCAAGAGCTTCTCAAATGAGGCTTCTTTTGAGGATAACTTCCTAGATGAGCTTAAAAAAACAACCACAGCACACCCTCAGTGGGCTATTTTGAATGTTTCCAATTTAATTAACATGATTTAAACAAAGACTGTCCAGATCCTCGGGAAGAAGGCTGCAGCCTCCCTTGGATGCTAAATTACAAAAACATCACCACTCCTGCGCCCTTGTGCTGCTACGCTGTAAATCCACGGCTTTGCCTGGTTGTTTTCTCCAAGGAGTTTGAACACTGGAGACGGTTTCCATAGTCCCCTGGCCCAGAGGGAGTTGTGTGCCGAGGGCTGAGGAATTATTTTACTGAACAAGCCTTGCAGAGGCGATTCCAGCACCCACAGATACAATTCTTCCTCCCCAGGCGGAGATGGAGAGATCAAGATAGAAAGAGCAGAAATAAATAAGTAACCAGTTTCTCTTTCATTTAACTTTCTTTCAGAGACAACCCCTGGTGCTAATTATTTCTGCTGTAGATTTTGTCAGACTTCTCAAATGCCTGTCCTTTTGCCATAGGTGGTATATTTTAGAGATGCATAATGACGAGAAAAACAATCCACTTTCCTGAAAGATAATTTTGTGTACATTAAACAGACACCTTAAGCCATTTATAAGAGAGCTGTTTGTTCTCAGGAGTCTGGAGGAAATCTAAATTTCTAATCCTGAGCTCTTTAATAATTTTCAAAAGAACTGAGGGCAATAATTAAATGTCTTTGAACTTCCTCAGGCTGTCTTCTCTTCTGTGATCTCAAAGCACTCAAAAAGGAATAGAATTCACTACCTTGATGGAATTCTCAGAAGGGTAGTGCAGGCGTCAGCTCCAGGAGGATTCTTTCTGCAGAATAGGGGAACCTAAAGAGGCTCCAAGATAAATGTACAAGGTCACTTTTGGAGCTTTAAGCCTAGGGCTGAGTGAGGAGTCTTGAGACCAGTTTTGATTTAACAGTCTTGGCCGCTAAATCTTGAAAAGCCCTAAGAGAAGAAAAAAACAAAGGTAGAACCTAGTTAAGCATATTTATGATGAGATTATGCATGATATACACTGTTTTATAGCCTTATTTCTTTAAGGATTAGACAAGATCTAGTTTGAGATAGCGAACAAGTTTTGTTTCCTGGAACAATTCTGATTGGCTGGTGATGCCTTCAGAGAATGGTTTGCTGCGATTCAAGGCTCAGTCATGAAGACCATGGAGGCTCTGCTGTAAAGAATGCTGGGACTGATTAGTGATGTCTGCTGTGAGCAAAGGATTGCAGACATTCTCCAATGTTAGTTATGCTTAGCTATTTGTTCTCAACCACATTTTCTCACAGTTATGTATGAGTGAAGTGAGGCTTGTCTAAGGTTATATAGGCAATCCCAGGCAGTGTATGGACTACAACCCATGTCTCCTGAGTTTCTGTAGTATTTCATAGTCCAGGTCTGTAGCTTAGATCTCAGAGCAATGGCAAGGTTGTCTGCTTTCTGGATGAGGATCCCCCCCACCCCGCTTTTCCTTCATGTGGCAGACTGACTTCAGATTTTTCATCTGGAGACTTTGTGTAGTGTTTGGAGAAGCACACAGGGTGGATTTCAGAGCCACAGTCATTTTACAGGCAAACAGAGATGCAAGCACAATTTTCCCATTTGTTATGTCCACTCTCAAAATGGCTCTTAGCATGTGGCACATGCTGAGCTCGGCCTTCCTCCTGCAAAGTTCCTCCTTAGCCCACTCCTGGAGTTCCATTCTCTCATCTCTGCAGATGCCTTTAATGCGCCCTCCTCTCCCAGCACCATAAAAAGCCTGTGGTGGAGGTGCATACGTCACTGTCTCCTTCCTTCATCGCTTCACTCCTATTTCTTCCAGTTTTCTCCCTTAATGTTCTATCTCCTCAACTATTCATGCTCATGTCTTAATGGCTCTGCTTACAAAGATAAAATACATCCTGCCTCTGACCAAAAGCTGTTTCAGCCCTGACTTGAATTTCAAAGTCTGCCTAAGTTGCAGGGAGGCGGCAGGGGCTAAGTCCTTAGTCTCATCCTGCGAGCCATAAAAGTTTGCTGAGAGTTTCTCATCTCCATCAAGACGAAAATGGAATTCCAAGAGTTCAAGTATGAGAGATAAATAACAGGGCAAACTCCAGCTTCTGTCAAAGCCAAGCTCTCTTTGCTGGTTTTATGAGTCCACCTGCCATGTCTTCACCCTGGCATCTGTCTCACTGTGATATCAGACAGAACCTTCTCCAGGAACTGATGCTAAACTGGGATGAGGTGGAAGATTCAGGCATTTGGTAAGCACAGACGAAGGCCGACACGTCATGTTCTTGGACCATAATTCACTCTTCAAGTCCTCAATTCTCGCTCCTCCTTTTTCAACCTAAAGAGAATTGGAACTGAAAATCCATTAGCTAGAAGACCCAGGCTGGCTTTAGATTCTGGGGTTGTGATTTGTTGGGCGCTATAACTAACAGGACTGTGGTTTGATGTCCCAGACTATCTTTCCAATTAGACATGGGCATGTTTTTTTTTGTTGGATTAAATTTTCCATCTTGAATTCAGTAACCAGCCATGGGTATAAGTGGGAATGGCTCAGCCGGTGTTCCTGGGGGCTGCCGAAGAGAACATGTGTCCACTTTTGTGCCTGTGTTGTGGGCAGCTCACATGCAGCTCTGGTCAGCCAAGCAAGGGCCCAGAGCATGTTCCCATGGAGCTTGTGTCTGATTGAGGTGATTGGTGAGAAATTGTTACCAATGTCTTATGTCCCGGTAGCCACCCAGTCCTGTGGATTTGCCCTTGCTGTTTCTTTCTCCTGAACTTCTTCCCTAACAGCTTGTAGATCTCTCTCTTCTTTTGTCCCATCTTCTTCCTTCAGTCCATTTGCATGCCATTACCGGATGAATTGTGCTCAGAGCCCACTTCCCAGGTGCCTCTAGGGTTTTCGTTGAATTCTCTTGGACTGGAGCCCACACTCCTGATGCAGGTGGCCAGGGCTTGCCATCCTTGGATCTCCACTGCCTTTCCAACAGCCTTCCTTGCCTTCTCCTCCCTGCACTCTGTGGATTCACATCCTCCTGCATCTTTAAGATAAGGTGGATTCACATCTTCCCTTCCTCTGGAAGCTCCCAGCCTTGAGTACCATTCATGTACACTCATGCTTGGGTGAGGCTCATCTGCCTTAGAGGCAACATGGCTGAATGGTGAGGAGCACAGGCTGTGGAGCCCGATGAGCTGAGTTTGACCTTGGCTCTACCATGTTCTAGTTGGGCCAACAATAATCGCACTTGGGTACTATTGGGTAATTACGAAGATTAAATGACCTAATATTTGTAAAGTGCTTAGAGCAGTAGCTGGCACAGACTAAGTATTATATAATTTGTTTGTTAATCAAATATAGTAATGTACAAGTTCCTTGAGAATAGGCAACATGCATTTTAGTTTTATTTGTCTTGTACTAGGTTGAACCGGATTCCTGTTAAAATGAGAGAGAGAGAGAAATACATGTGCAAGCATATTGTTATCTCTTTATGTGTATCTGTTTATTTGACTGGTATTATCAAGTATCTGGATATGCCAAGCTCTCTGCTCAAAGATGATCACAATGGACTAAGATATGGGCTGTATATTCAATGTAAGTCAATGTTTAAATGTGTTGAATAGAACAGTGTAGAAGATATGTGACAGACATTATTATTTGTCACAGTGTTACAGGTTAGGGAACCACAGAGAGTTTTTAGTAACTGAAGTGAGGTATATGTCTAACAAATATCAGAGCTGGGATTTTGTACGTTGTTGGCTGTAGTCCCTTCTCCTGTACCACATGCTTCTCATTAAAGAATGAATGAAGGGGTGAATGAGTGTGTAAAAAAGTGAGTTAGGAAGGTCTCAAAGATCAAAGCAGGGACTTTCCCGAGAAGATGCGCCCTACCTCAGGTTGGCGGGTTCCCAAGCCCTCAATCCATAGCCATGTGTCCGGTTGAACATTTACTGCCATGGTCACGTGGAGAAGTTTTATGGGTCAGTTTTCTAGAACTGTCTCCCTCTTGCTGTGACACCTGCGTGCCCTCCAGCCATTTGTTTCTGTGGCAAGGGTAATTTTCTTTTGGGTAATGCCTGAGGACAAAAGGTGGATGTGACTGGATAGAAAAGTATGTAACTATCTCCTCTGATCTCCTTTCATCATAATGGGCCCATTTGGAATGTTTCCATAGGGACAGGGACAATGTCCCTCCCCTGGGCGTCATGAGCCACTGAATGATCAAGACATCAGGGAAAAGTCTGCAGTGAGGTTGGCTGGTTTCCATAGCAACCATTGCTCACCTCAACCCCCACTCCCCCATGCCTCCCTCTTTCCATGTAGATATGTGTTTATTTATCATTGGCTCAAACTCTAAATGCTTGAGCGGCTATGTAGGTGTCATCTCCGCCTCCACTGCTGAGGTCATTCTCAGTTTGGAGATGAACCCCACAGCTGAGGGAAGGGAGGAGGCACAACATTTGCTCCACTTGGACAAGCTCTCATTTAGGTTCCAGATCTTGTGCTGTCTGTGATGATGATGATGATGAGGGTTGAGGGCTAGAGATGCTGATCTAGAGCCACTGGAGTCATTTACCCCATCGAGGTTCCTAGAGTGAATCATCAGCTGTTGGTGACACACAGATCTTCATAAACACATGGCTTATTGCTCTCCCCTGGAAACAGCTGGGAGCTGGCTGAGATGCAGAAACCTGAGAAACCCTAGACCTGGGTGCCCAGCCTGGTGCGGTGCCTGCTGAGCTATGGAGACGTGACAGGTTGGAACTCGGATGTGCCATGCATGGGAAATGTACTGGGAAAAGAAGACTGCAGAACTTCTTATAATTTGTATATGGGTCAGATCTTGAAATTATAATATTTTAGATTAGTTAAACTATATTATGAAAATTAATTTCCCCCTTTTTACTTTCCCTTTTTTTAAAAATATGTGCTTCTTAGGTAGATGGGGTGATGACTGAATGACCATGTGAATGTGTTAATACTGTTGAACTGTATACTTTCATTAAAATGATTAAAATGGTACATTTTGTTATGCATATTTTACAGCAAAGAAAGGAAAGCAAATTAAACCTGGAGAAAAAGAGCCATCTCTTCAGGCTTCCTTTTTAGAAGTCTGGACCATGTGCCCAGAAGCACTCAGCACACCCCCACATTTACCTCCCAGGACAGGACTGAGTCACCTGCTGGGTCATAAACCAGTTGCTGGCAAAGAAATGAGATCACCATGACTGGCTCAGGCTGACTGGGCTTGGAAGTGGACGAGGCTGAGATGAGTTATCTGCATTCCCAAACAAATTCAGAGTTCTCTGGACTAGGAAGGGAGGGGCATGGCAAAATAAGAAAAGAAAATTAATGTTCTAAAATTAAGCTACAGGTGAAAGCGATTGGACAGTTGGAATGGTATGTGTCTTTAAATCTGTCTATAGTTGTAAATAAGTAATAAGTGCCTTCTAGAAACTTTAAAATTAATTATATGCACATGGCCTGTCTTATATTTCTTTTGGACAACACTTCTTTGTAGCATTTGTGGTTAAACACAGCACCCAGGCTATTCTCTATCACTTTCAAACTCTGATGTTGGACAAGCTGTGTCTTGATTGCTTTATCCATAGGGTAGCAATAACAGTAGAGGCTGCTTCAGAGAGTTGTTGCTACCTGAAGTTGCTATGTGTGGAGGAGCTAGACAAATGTGCTGAAGTTTAACACACTGTAAGAGCCTAACAAAGATCAACTCCCATCAGGTCTGCCTAGGGAGTAGTGGCTGTTCTAGGAGTCTCCAGATTTTTCCCAACCCATGCATCATAGCTCCTGCTGCAGGTAGAAGCCCCCTGAAGGGAAAGTGCCCTGCATCACAGCTCCCCTTTGCAGGGAAAGTCTCCCCTCTCAACAAGAAGCTTTAATCAGATTGATCAGAGGTGGCTGAGGAAGGTTTGATGGATGGCTTTTCTCCTTTGGGTAGTCACAGGATGCCTTCTTCCAGATGAAGGGCTTCTCGTGAGCCTTGTATCAGCTTCATGGAAAAGAATAAAGAGAGAAGAAAAGGTCCTTGAAGAGAAAAGCCTTTATACCAGGTACAGTACAAGTAATAGAAGTGGGAATTATTTGAATCCAAGCCTGCTGCAAGCCCTCCTGTAACTCTGGGATAAACAGAACTAGAGGCTGGTTGCCCAAGGGCCTCACCCTCTGAATTCCACATTAGGAACCTTTTAAGGAATTAGTGTCTATCAGGAAGGCATTTCCAGGGTAACTGAGGGGAAAGGTGTCTGGTTTTTAAATTGTTACTAAGCAAGCAATTGAAGAAAATAATAGGTGAGTTTGTGATGGCCCACACAGTTTTTGGGCTCAGGGGCAGACAAGGAAGATTTTTTTTTTTTGATCTTTAGGCCATATGGGGGTGTTTGTTTATGTCACTGAAACTTAGGCCAGCATTAATGAGTCTTGATGAATTCAGTATGTATTCAAATTGTTCCCTCTTGTTTAGATAATAGAATTTCTATGCTAGAGGGCACCATAGAGACCTAGGGATCCAATTGATTCTGCACAGAAGGAAACTGGCTTGGAGGTGTAGGTGACACCCATGTTTTCACAGAGTACTGTCAAGTGTCACATTTTTCAGAAATTTTCCTTATTTTTTTAAATTTTTAATTGTTTTGATAAGTTGCTGTCAATTTTAATTTTTTCCACATCCCCATCATCTTTGTCTTTTGCTTTTCTTTTTAACACTTATTTCTGATACACTGTACACTTGGCTTATTTATTTTGTCATCTGTCTTTTCCTGTTTCCACCAGGTTCTAAACTAGCCCCATAAAATCAGGAATTTTTGAGTCACCACTGTGCTTAGTTCTTGGATTATAGTAGGTGTTGAGTGAATGAATCTACTGAATGAATGGAGGAGGCCTAGAGTGGGTCTCACTGGTCCACTTTGGGGGAATGAAAGTCCTCCTGTGGTCACCTAATTCAGAGGCCTTTCAGGAGAGATTGAAAAAGCCATTTCCAGCTCCAGTGGGGCTCTCAGGTCAGAATGGTAGGGTTGCCTAGGGCTAAGCTATCAACTGACTTTATCAGAAAGAGGTTATAAGTTTGGAGACAGTGCTTTGTCTTTTCAGGTAGAAGCTATTGCATTTCACCACATCCCCTAGGCTGCTTCAGTTGAATGGCAGACATGGTAGATGTTTGGGGAATCCTTCTTGCAAAGCTGTGGGAATCATTCACATGAAGAACCAGAGAGGTTTACTAAGACAAGGACCAGGAGCAGCTGTAGCCCGCAGAGGGATGTTGGAAGCAAAGCTGGGAAGGCAGTGGGATCTTCCACTCGGCAGACATTCATCAGAGTTCTGCTGTGTGCTGGGCTCTGAGCTGGATTTGGGTTGGGGGCTTTTTAATTTAATTTAACTTAACGTCTCTTTTTAGTTCTTCATTCCCCCACCAGCTACCCTACTAGGGCATTTCAGGATGTTGCCCGAGCTGGTCTCAAACTCCTAGACTCAAGCGATCTTTCTGCATTAGCTTCCTAAATAGCTCAGATTACAGGTGTGTGCCCCTGTGTATTTTAATTGACAAATACTAATTGTATATATTTATGGGATATAAAATAATGTGCTGTTTTTATACATGTGATAATGTAGGATGATCAAATTAGACTAATCAACATACTCATTTATCATTTTTTTTGTAGTGAGATCATTTAAAAGAGAAGGTTTTAAGTTGTCTCACATGGCTGGTTTATGGACTCATTTGAGGGAATAAGGATTCATGAACAGGACCAGGAGGGAGAGAAGGACTCACATTTTCTGTGAGGTTCCTGAAATGTGTCTTAATTTCTTGGTAAGGAAGGCTAAGCTACAAAGTATTGCAAGAAAAAAGTCTCCTCCAGGAAGCTGTGGGAAGGGCTCTAATTAAATGGGTCCTTTGTGAGGGAAATGAAGGAGAGAAACAGACAACCATGTTGAACCTCAGAATGAGTATTTGAACTTAAGCGTCTCAATTCTTTCAGGCCAAGCTTTGAAAGAAGGCTTGCGGACAGGGGACTGGAGCTGGAAGGATCAGTGCAGAAACCCAAGTCAGGAATGAGATACTGCATATAAGGCTTTGGTAGGAACTGGGGGAAAAAAAAGGCCCTTAGTGTTGACTCCCAACGTGAGAAAAAGATGGCACCAAATATAATGCTTTTAAACCTAATATGAAAGAATCTTCAGGTGACAGTATAACATTTTTAGACTATCTTGCTTTCATCCATATACACACACTCATTCTTCTCTTCCCTTCGGAGAGGAATTGTAACTCTGGGTCATAAAAATGCTAATATTTATTAAAGATATTCTAAGCGCCCCATACAATCCCAAGTGCTCTCCCTGGGCCACTTCACATCTCTGTTGCGGGGCTGGTGCCATGTTTCTTCTCAGACAGTGGTGCCAAGGGGTAAGGAAGCTGGCACGGGTAAGCGGAACCCTATGGAAATGCTCACCCAAGTAGACACCAGATGCTTCACACTGAAGATGGCACAGTGCGGCACTGTGGGCCAGGAGGTGGGTGATTGCTGTGCACGAACTGGGCGTGGCTTGATGTAATTTTATCTCATTAAGGAAACACTTACTGAGGGAAAGATACTCTTTACTATTATAGTTGTAAATCTGTAATAAACCTTTAAAATCTCTTACTGATAAGCTTTCAAAACCAGAGGTTCCTTTGGGAATATTTCTCTTCTTACTGCATTTGTTTTATTGGTTTCTTTCTGCCTACCTGTGTCTGATGTTCTCTTTATAACTGTATCTTGGCATCTCTCTCAGTCTTTTCTATTTCTATGTTTTCTTTTATATTTATCCGGCTGTTTTCTTTACTTTCCCTTTTTCTCTTTAATAATAATAATCCAAGTACTTGTGAGCATCCCTTAAATGCCTATGAAAATGAATTCAAGTGAGTTCTTTTTATTGCTGGGTAAAAGAGAATTTTAGGCTTTAATTTAAAAAGCAGTTGATTATTTAATCAACTTATTTAATACTAGAAAAATATTTGGATTCTTTACTGGGAAGGACCAAGGCCCTTACTGGACAGTGGTCCTTGATAGGAGTAATGGAAAGGCTTGAAATTCCGTTGACCAGATGTGTCAAAGAGTTCCTATTGGTGCTATAGCCTTTCCTGGTTACTTACCATTTTATTTATTTATTTATTTATTTATTTATTCATTTATTCATTTGTTTGTTTGTTGGTACCAGGAATCAAACTCAAGATTTGTACTCACCAGGCAGGTGCTTGTGCTGCTGAGCTATATCCCCTGCCTTATTACTCAATTTAACATAGAAATTATTCAGATGGAATACTTCTTACAGTGTCCGCGGAAAGCCTTGTGTTCTTCCCCAGACATCAAATGGAGCATGAGTGGGTGCCTGTGAACCAAGAGCCTCTGATTGGAAGCCAGATAATTACCATGGGTGTAAAGGCATCTAAATGTTTGCAACAAAGCAATAAAAATGCATGTACATGTAGGGGCTGTGGAATGAGACTTTTAATTTGAATCGGAAGATGGAAGGAAAAGCTGTCTTTTCCAACATTTCACGAATAGTCTCATGATGAGTAATAACTCTGTCCTGAAACTGCATCCTTCCTGCCAAGTGATCCCCTTAAGCTGGGCTGTTTTATAATGGCAGTGGTAGCGCTTTTTACGCGCACACACTGCTTCTCACTTGCCAAGGTGCTTGTCTTAAGCTATCTTCTTTGTCATCAGAACACAGGACACCCCCAATACTTGCAAGATGGGGTGAAGCAGTGAGGAGGCACAAATGCCTAGTGCACAGGAAAGTGCCCCCCTTCCTGGGTCCCTGTGAAACCACTGCACCTGCAGGAGTAGGGCA
Source organism: Dolichotis patagonum (assembly GCA_004027295.1). Lineage (NCBI taxonomy): Eukaryota > Metazoa > Chordata > Mammalia > Rodentia > Caviidae > Dolichotis > Dolichotis patagonum. The sequence continues at coordinate 26,843 of PVJX010020866.1, forward strand.
GTAGATTTCGTTGCATGGCCTGCTGCCTCAGTGGCCCCTAGGACTCTATGGGTCAGGGTTGCTCCAGGTGGACCAGTATCCAGAACATTTTCAGAACTATGACTTACTTTTCTCAAAATGGTTTTTAAGCACTGGGAACTTCTTTGAACTCAGTAAAAGAAGTAAAAGCCCTCTATTTTGCATCGGCAGAGTTGGAAGTTTACTTTGTATTCCTTGCTGGGGAGGGCCTGTAGTCCTTTGAAGGAGTGAAGTACTTTGAGAACCTTACCTTGTTTAAATTTTATATTCAGAGGAGGAGTTGGACATTATTATAATTGGCATTTTATACAAAAAAGAACACAGGGTCAGAGTGATGGAGTGACATGCTGAGGTTTGCAGAGCAGCTAAATGTTCTGGTTTCATGGCCTCTCCTCCCAGAATCTCCATCAAGAGGTGTGTCGTGAAGCCTGGAGCTCTGTGTTAAATGACATTGTTGCTCTGGGTAAAGGACTGTGATGAGGAGGATGCTGCCCCCTGGGCCCTGCAGCAGTTTCCTGAAACCCTGTGTGTTCTGGTAGAGTAGCATTCACATCACACCTGTACCAACCTTCTCTGGAAGGCTGTGCCCTCCAAAGAGGTCATCCCTACCCTCCTGGAGTGACCCTTCTAACACATATCTGCAGTTGGGCCACCCCTTTCTACTGGAAATTTGTGAGTTTCTGTTTTCCATTTGCTCACAGCCTGGTGCCAACTCTTTCCTTGGAGGGGTCTGTGCCCATCGTGGGCCTTTCTTAGTGGCCAGGGCACTGTGCTAAGGTGCTGCGCATGGTGCTGGGAAGGCAAGGTCCCTGCAGGTGCTTGTGGATGCTCTCTGTCTTGGAGGTCTCCACAAGGCAGCTACTTAGTGGCCCTAGGCAGGTACTGGGTTCTTGACCACCTAGTGACTTCCCTGGAAACCCCATGAGGACTATGCCAGCATCCCTGATTTGCTGAAGAATCAAGTGATATTGAACTCCCAGGGATCATACAGCCAGCGTGGAAGATCCCAGCAGATTCGCCCCAGTCCAGCTCTGAAGGCAGCACATTTTCCTCCATTCAGATTGCCACGAGAGGCAGAGCCAGCAGGAACAGTGAGATTCTATTACCATAGCCCAGCAGTGTCCCCTGCCCAATCCCTGCATTACCACCTCTGTCCCCGGCTCAGCCGTCCCTGCCCATGATGCTGATCACGCTTCTCCATGAAGTTCCCGCAGGGTGTGCAGTGAAAGCGGATTTGGGCCTTGAGTGAGATCTTGATGCCTGTGGTCCAGGTAGTGGTGTGTGGGTATCTTCCTTCTGCTGCTGCAGACACTGCTATAAGCGCCGTCTTGGGGAAACTGTGCGTGGTGATACACTGGCACCCAGCTAGCCCTCCAGGTTGCAGGAAATCCACCAACTTACCCAGTAAGCCCAGCTGGAAATGTGACCTTCTGTCTGTCTGTTGTTTTGGGGGTTTGTAGTCTACCCTGCTTCACATCATAGTGGAGGTGTGCTGCGGACCGAGCCACAGGAGTCTGGTGTTCTTTATGTGTACTGGCATCAAAGCCATATGAAGATAGGCTTGGAAAATACCCAAAGATGGCTTTGGACAGCCTTGTTGTGGTCTGTTCCGCCCCATGACCTGCCACTGAATCTAATGACCAAGGATGTGTTAAGAGGGAGAAATGCGTAAATGTTTAGAGAGCAGCTAGTTGTGAGCTGTAAATGGCCCTGGCATGTTTATAGGGAATGAGCGGCTCAGAAATGAAACCCCAGTCCCTTTTTTTATTTTAATGAGGGGAAGTTGTATAGAATTACCAAACTGATGGATGGAGGGAGTGTTCTGGTTGTTAAATATTTAGGCCTTGGGAATCTTTTGATGTAGCGCCTTGTCACAACTGCTTGCGAAGTGCATTCAGACTAGCTTAAATTAGCTCAAGGCCACATGTGTAGGGGAGGGATGCTAGAGATTGGAGTAGATTCCAGTTGTTTGCAACTCTACCTTCTAAGAGTTGGGACTCTGGTAGGTCAGGACATCTAGGGAGGTGTTTACCTCTGCCTCATTCTGTCCTATAGGGTTCTTAAAGTCTGAGTGATTGTGAGGAAAGTATCAGATCAAGAAATTGTATGGTTCTCAATTAGCTCCCTATCTCTCTTTCCATTTCCCCCTACCATAGCATCCCTTCCCATACCCTTCTTAGTAGCCTTCCACAACTGTCCGCTGGTCACTGTGCATGCCTGCCTCCTCCCCCTGAAGGTCATTCTGCCATCGTTCCTTCTGTTGAGGACGCTGTTGATCCTTCTTTAAATTGTCCTGCTTGGGCCTCCAAGAACAAGCTCAAACCAGCATCTTTTTCATAAAGCTTTTCTAGGCCGATAGCCTGAAGCAGTTGCTTCCTCTTGGAAAGACTGGCTGGTTGGATGACTGGAACCATGGGCAAGTAGACACATGAAAAGATATATGGAAGGAAACATGGGTGGAGGAATGAGTCAAGTGTCTCCTGGTTCTGAACCACTGTTTCAGCTTTCTTAGCTCATCAGTCAATGGCATTGGTGACAACGGTGTCTGCCTTGATACGGGAGAATTAAATGGGGGTAGTGCTTGGTATCTAAAGCTGGCTATGTTTTCACAGTTGTTGTTATTGTTCGTAGTTTTGAAAATAACTCCAGAACGTGTGAAACCCTATGAGGAAATTATCCTTCTGTCTTAAAAGTCAAAGATTTCTGATTCCTAGAGGTCAGAGATTCCCATCTAAACCCACTTCTTCATGTTATTGATGATGTCACTGTGTTCAAAACCAGGAAAAGAGGGACATACCCACACTTTCAGAGATGTCAAAGCACATTTTCCAAAAAAGCTGGCAATGTGAATTACACAAATATAGACTATGCACGTGTAGATAATGTATTTGGCTCATTAGTAAGGTTGAAGCCAACAGATTGAAGTGGGTTACACAGGCACTGAATGAACAATGTCAAAGAAACAAAACTGGTTAGTGTCTTACAGAGCAATAAAATAATAACTTTGAGATTAGCTTTTCTACTGAAGAGAGATTTTTTGGTATTTCTATTAGGCAAAGCCTCACATGTCAACATGGAACTGCCCAGAATGTGGACATTTTGATTGATAATGCATTAAAAGTCAGAGGTACCTTCTCCTAGGTAATTAAATATATTCTGGATGGCCTGTAAAACAGCGCTCCAAATATGACGTTGAAAGGACCTGCTGCCCTTCCATGACCTCAGTCCTGCTGACAGAATCAATGTAGGTTCTGTTAACAGGGAGCTGCTCCTTTTCCTTGCACTCTCTGCTCTGCTCCTACCTTCGGGGAGCCTGCGACCTTGCTTGCATTTCCTCATTGGAGAAATGAGGACCTCAATATCCCCTCCACCAGACTGGTCATGCTCGTTTGTGACTTGGAACTGGGCAGGAAGTGGAATGTGGTTACACGGTCCTGAACCTGGAAGAGCTTGACTTCCAAGAGAGAGACAGACCTGGGCCAATAATTATAACTACCACTCGGCAATGACTGGGACAGGCAAGAGCAAATGCTGCAAGAGCGTAGAGAGAGTGTGACCTGGTAGAGTAAGGTGAAAGGAAAGGGTTAAGTGAAGAACATTCAACTGGAATTTCAAAGATCCCTGAATGAGCTCCATGCAAATGAAGGACACACACGAGTGGGTAAACTGCCCATATAAACTGCCCATATAAAGGGAACAAGAATAAGGTGTTTTCATTTAATGTGTATATGGGGAACTTCTGTCATGTGCCGGGTTGTGTTTGACTGTGGAGTGGGCAAGGGGAGATGGAGCTGGGAACTCCCATCTGTAAGGCAGGAGTCCTACTTGTGCTTGCTGGAGACTGGGACCTTGGGAGCTGGGAGGGATGAGTGGTGGAGTGCAGAGGGGAGAGGGAGCCCAGCTTTTCACTGAGCAGGGCTGTGGAAGGTAACCCTTGACCAGACAGTACATCGTGGCCCGGAGTTCTCTCTGTGCAAAGCCTGTGGGCCCCCTCTGGGGAAGGCAACCAAGAGTAAGCCCCTGGGAAGTCACACAAGCCTGAAAGCATAGCTGGAGAGATAGAGTGCGCTCACAGGAGCAGGAACCATGTACCATGTGGGTAAGATAACTGCCCATGGCCTTCGGAAGGGAGCTCCTTGTGGCTTGGATGGCCAGGGAGGATTTTGGGGGAGGAGATATGTCTGATTGAGTTGTATAGACAAAAGAGCAAAGAAGACATCCTAGACAGGGAGATTTTCCAGGGTTTCTGGGAGAGAAGTGTGAATAGGTGTGATGGGCCTGGTGGTAAAGCATGGCAAGTGTCCAGCTGAGCAGCGCGAAGTCCCTGTGGTATGGATGCACAGTGCAAATGCTGACTTGGGTAGTAAACTTATGCACTGAGGGGACTGGTGGAGCCTGACCAGTGGAGCTTGAATGTCCCCAACTGCTGGGAACCACTGCCTCAGAGATCTAGCCAACCAGGTCCATTTGGCCAGTTGGTGATTGTTTTCAAAGGAAGTCAGAAATCTGCATTCTTGGGACATCTATTGATTTTTCCTTGACATATTGTTCACTAAGTAAAATAATTAAAATCACTCTTAAGAGCCAAGCAGTAGACCTCTGACCTGTGGGTGGGATCCGTGAGTTCCAGCCTGTGATTTCCCTGTAGCCAGTGCACAGCGATGGTCCTTACGGCCAGTGTCTCAGGAGCAGGTGGTGGAGGTCCCTATCCATGGAAAATGGAAGGAGGAGCCAGCAGCATCTGGGCCAGGCCATGTGCAGTCCTGGCCTGATGTAACTTCTTATTCCGAGAAGTGCACACCCTGACCAAGAAGCCCAAACCCATAACAAGCAGAAGGAAAAATAAAGAAAAGGGACCCAGAGTATCTGGCTTAGGTTTGAATGAACAGCAGGAACCTAATCTCTTTGCTTACTGTCTTTAAAGACAGGCCTACACTGCGTAGTGTAGGCCTGAGTTTGTGAAGAGGGTAAGGTAATTGAACCCCTAGCCCAGATATGCTGATTGGAATCCCTCAGGATTTCATAGATGTAACTGTAGAGAGATTTGGTTGCAGAAGTCACTGATGTTACCTGAATATCCCCTGGATGTCAGGCTTTCTGTGAACATAATAATTCTGTGAACATAATAATTCTCCAAACTGTCCTGTGAAGTAAAGAGCACTGTGACTCTACTTTTTCAAGGTGAAAGTCACAGAGCCAGCCAATGGGAAACTGGGGATAGGAACCAGATTCTGAAGATCATGCACACTCCTGTTGACCCACGTGTTGCTCTGGTTCATGCCGAATTCTCCCTATGATCCGTGTCTAACCTATCCTGTGACCTTGGAGAGATCCTGTCCTCCTTTCTGCAGAAAAGCAAGACAGGAAACCGCAGGGCTTTCCCGGTCCAAACTCAGCATTCTGTGGTTCTGCCACTGAAGCATTTATATGTTGGGAATTTATGATTCTAGAGGTCTTTGAGTGTTTAACTTCAAACAAAGAGCTAAGAAGCTGAGATGTGTCAGTAGGAGAGTGAATGTGGCAGCCCTACAGGAAAGGATCCTATGCGGAGGAACTTTTTGTAGGAAATAGGTACGTAGATGTCTGAAAAATAGGCATTCTAGCATGGCTGTCAGCGTGGCCCCGACCTTGAGGCCTGGAATGCAGCTTTTGCTGTTTTCATATCTTTCTGCCCTTCTATCCTCTCTGAATGTTCCCAAAGCCCCCAGAGGACCTACAGCTTCAAAGAGAAATATTATTGATGCAGTTCAGTCTATTTTTAGTCTGCTGGAATTGGTGCACATCCAACACAGAAGCATTAAGTTTTATGTCTATTTTATCTACACCAGCTCCTCTTTCCCCCAGATCCATTAAAAGATAACAGAAACAGAGCTACCTTTG
>PVJX010020867.1:0-32752 GCA_004027295.1 Dolichotis patagonum
CTGAGCCCTGAGCCCTTGGCCAGGAGAAGGCCTGATGAGGAGAGAAGGAAGGAGTCCAGGGCCCCTAGGCCCTCCTCCCTCAGCCACAAGCTTCTGGAGTGAGCACCCAGCTGGAAGCCCACAGCCAAGCTCTGGTCCCACACACTGTGTGGACCCTGGCAAATTCTGGCCCCTCCGTGAGAAGAGGTTCCAGGCAGCACTTAGCATTCCCTGTGCCAGGCTAAAATTCTCCCCACCCTCAGCGAAGCAGCTGGGATGTGGTTGCAGGGTGGGAGGGCAGTCCAGGGGAGGGTTTAGGGCCAGCCTAGGGCCCCACCCACCAGGAACTGAGGGGCGGGGGGTTTGATTCTTGACTGACGTTCTCTCTCTGTCCCATCCCACTCTGATCCGGGCATGTCCCTCTCTCCCCTCCCCCTTTCTGCTGCACTCTGGCATCTCACAGCTATCACTTGATCAGGTAATTCTGGTGTGGTCCTCCTCCTCCTCCTCCTGTTCCTCTTTCTCCCGTCTCACCATCCCCTTCTCCAGTTCTGTCTGAAAACCTGCTGTGCACCAAGCCCCATGCTGGGTCACCCTCGCCGAAAGCCCTCTTGCCTGAAGGTCTGTACTCCTCCTCCTCCCCCTTCAGTCCTCCTCTCTGCTTCTTCCATTTTGCTGCCATTCTCTACTTCGTTCCTACTGCAGTTTCCGCAGGTGAGCACCTTTTCCTTGACAGGTGCCTGGCCTGGCCTCTCAGCACCAGTGCCTCCCTCAGGAAGAAGGACCCTGGCTGAGCAACCAGTCCCTAAGTCCAGCCCTCGGGGGCGTTCCCCACCCGCACAGTGCAGTCCCCAAGTTTTTGGTGCACGCGCTGTCTCTCTCCCTCTGCTGAGTTCTGCCTCTCTGGACTTTTTTTCCTCTTCCATCATCCATACTATCTTTCTGTATCTCTCCCATTTCCTCTCTTTTTCTATTTTTGTCTCTGATTCCCACCCCCTAACCATCCATATACTTTTCCCCATCCTTTAGGGAACACAGTGGCTTCCTGTCCCAGATGTGCCTGGCCTGATACCTTCCAGCTGGGTTTCAGTGTTAATTTCCTAGATGAGACCTGGGTCTCAGACCCAAGTCCTCATTGGTCAAGTGCCTTAATTAAGCCCTCCTGGGTTCAGTAGCTTCACTGGCCAATCAGTGGCAAGAGAACCTGCTCTCCAGTGACTGGATGAGCCTAATGAAGGGACATTTAGCCATCAGTCCTTGCATCCACAGAGCTGGCAGACATCCACAATGCTGCCTGTGGTACTGGGCCCATCAGATACAACCAGGGCTGCCTGCTGAGCATCAGGAGCAGCCCTTTGAGCAAGAGACCTGGGAGACAAGGAGGGGGCTCATTTCCCTGCAGGCCTCATTCTTACATTTATTCGCTCAACAAATACATGTCCAGCATGTGCAGCACGGCAGGCACTGAGGTTGGTGCTGGGGCCAGACGATGACTAGGAGGCAGAATCCCTACCCTTAAGGATTCACAGGGCAGCCAGCCCAGCCAGGACATAGGGGCTTCACCTCAGCATCCTGCTTTTTCCTTGTCTGTCTGCTCTGTCTATCCATCTGTCCACTTCTGCTATGCTGACTCCATCTAGAAACTCACAGTTGATTCCCTGGAATCTGGGCTCCCTCCACATACCTAAGCAGGGTTCAGTCCCTGGGCTGGGGTGGGAGTGGTTCCAAGGTGTCCATTTGTTACCCTTGGTTGGACGGGGGGTGGGGGGGACGACCATCAACTTTCTGTCTTGGCCCTAGGAAAAGTCTAAGTCCAGAGGCCAGGGATTTGGGGCTAGTTTGGAAGAACTACTACAAAATCAGTGCCCAAGCTGGGAACCTGAATCCTCACTGCTTTGACCTGATTTGTATGCCTTGTGCATGTCCATCTCCTGGACTATTCCGCTTGATTTTATCCCCCTCCCTGCTGCCTTCTCCGACAACAGGAGAATTAATGCTTCACCCATTCCACCCCATTAAGGTTGCTAGAATAGAGGAGCAGACAGTCTCACCCCCAAGTCACTCTAACACCCTTGCCTCATGGACTTGTGAGACTCAGTTCTGAGCACAGAACTGCCACCTGCCCACTGCCACCTGCCTTTGCCTGCCTCCTTTCCCTTCCCCTCTGGGGTTCCCCTCTGGCTTTGCCCAGCCAGTCATGATGGTGAGGCTACAGGAGCATCAGCAAGGACTTCCAAGATTGGGCATACCTCAGTGCAAGCCATTTGAGTCCTGCTGCTGAGCTCCTTCCTCCTCCAGATTTGTGCCACCTGGCCAGGCCCGGTGGTGCACACCTGTAATCTCAGCACTTGGGAGGCTGATGCAGGATTGCCATGAGTTTGAAGCCAGCCTGGGCTACATAGTGAGTTCAATATCAGCCTGAACTTCATAGAAAGACCCAGTCTCAAAAAAACAACCAACCACACACACAAATGTGTGCCATCCAAAGACAGCCATGTACAAAACTAGAGACAGTTGAGACAGAGCTAACCAAACCATTTTTCTGACCCCATCTTAGGGCTTTGGAGGTAAGCAGGAGACAAAAAAGCCCAGGCTGAGAATCAGTAGACTCAGGTTCCAGCCCCCATTCTGACACTCTCTGGGCCTCAGTTTCCTCATTTATATTGTGGGACATAAGTCCTACTGGTCTCTCAGGCCACATCCAGAAAGATTCTGGAAGTGGCCAGGGTCCCTGCTCCAGGAGTGGGTGGGAAAAGACCTGATGCCCCTGGGGTCATTTCTGCAGGTGGCGCTTGGGTGGCATTCGGAGCTACAATCCTGAGCAGATCATGCTGAGTGCTGCAGTGCGCCGAACCAGCCGGGATGTCAGCATCATGAAGGAGAAGCTCATATTCTCAGGTGAGCAGGCCAGGGCAGGCCCTGGGCTCTTCACCCACATACATTCACACACAGTATGTGCAGATGGGGAACTGACAGCCCTATGGGTTCTCCCCCCACACATGGAGAGACACAGGTACACACAGAAACATGCACCTCCATATACAGTCAGCTTCAGATCCTGTGGCTTGGTGTCAGTGCCATGGTTGTTGGGCCAGGGTGACATGCAGGTGGGAAAGAAATCTGCTTTGGAGATCCATCCCCCTTTGTCTGGTCATATACAGATCCCATAAATAATGATTTTCATGCTGCTCATTGCCAGTCCCTGCCAACATTCCCAGTCTGATGCAGGAGCAAGCTATGGAGAAGAGAGCGTGGAAAAGAGGTGTCCCTAGAACCCTCACCGTGGGGTGCTGAGAGTGTGGTCAGAACTCCCTGGGGCAGTGAGGAAGGATTAGGGCAATGATGGCTGGGTAGTGGAGGGTGGTAAGAGGTGCCTGGGTAATGGCCGAAGTGTGGGCATAGCAAAGGAGGGACAGCTGTGCTCAGAGGCAGTGCGGGAGCACTGTTTGGGCACTGGAACCACACAGCATCCACAGGCTGAGTCCACTCCACAGATCTTTCCTGAGCCCCTGCTCCAGCCCAACACTGCCAGCAGGAGAGCACAGATGTCCTAAAGGTGCTCCATTCAGTGGGGACAGCACCCACACAGAACGTGACCTAAGTGGAGAGATACAGAGGTTTCCCTGATGGATGTGACATGGGGGAAGCCCATCCCAGCCTGGGAACTCAGAGGAGGCCTCCAGGAACTGCCATTACAGATGAGAAGACATGACCAGATTTGAGGCCAAGGAGCGTTGATGGGGAGCTCACTCCCAAGAGAGGGGCCAGTATATGCAAAGGCCCTAAAGAGAGTAAACATTGGAAGCCACACTCAAGGTGTGCACATGGTTTTCTGTGGCTGGAAGGTAGATTTCCAAAGGACAAGAGAATGGGTCAGGTAAAGGGTTCACCAGATACCAAAGAGGGCCTGGAATGCCAGGCTCCATGCCAGCCAGCCAGTGGGTACATCAGTCCCCAGTGCCCTGCAGGAGACTGCCCACCCCAACTGTCAGCCACCCAATGGCCCCATTCTCCTGACTCACATTCTATTTCCCTTTGGCCTACAGAGATCAGCGATGGCGTGGAGGTCTCGGATGAGTTCTCCATGTGTTCAGACAGCAGTTACGACACATACGCCAACAGCACTGCCGCCCCAGGAGGCCCCCGAGGGGGCGGCAGCCAAGCCAAGACTCTCATGGACCGGGGTGGGCGTTAGCCAAAGACCTATCTGGCCCCAGCCTGTACCTAATGTAGAAACATGGGGCACCCAGGAGGCTGGCAGAAGAGTGTCTGCCCTTGGAGTGCTCTGGGAGCTGGCTCCACAGCCTCCTTGCGGGCTCCAGGCCCTTGTTAGCCATGGCCTCCTTTGGAGGCAATCGCCTCTCCCAAGGCCCAGCTGGGCCAGGACTCCAGCCTCCCAGATACCCCTGCAGGCCTGGGGCTCCTTCTGGGAAGTGCAGAGCCTGGTCCTCAGGTTCTGTGCTCATGGCCCTCTCATATTTCCACCTGGAGGCTCTGATGAGTCACTGGGCCATGCCATGCCATGTCCCCTGTGGCAGTGGAAGATGTGGATGCTCACTCTTGCCCATGTGTGTCTGCCCACCTATCCGCACCATGAGACAAACTTCTCTGTTTTATCCTCCCTTGAAGACCGGCTGGGCCTTTCCTCCAGCCCCTGGCAGCTCTGCTTTCCACATCAGTCTCAAAGCACAAGGAGGTTCAGCCCATGAGGAAAGCCAGCGGCCATGGTGGAGACACCTCCTCCCTGACCAGCCTCCCACCACCACTGACCCCTACCCTAGCAGAGGACTCGAGCCATGTCCCCTAAGAGCAGCTGAAGATGGCCAAAGTGCAGGCTCAGGCTGCTCTGTCTCACACCCAAATGTTGAGCAGGCCTCTGGGCAGAAGTGGCCCTGGGGCCCAGGAGATCCACAGACTGATAGACCTCAGGTTCCCACATCAGCAGCTGTAGAATGGGGCCACTTAGGAAACTTTCTGGGCACAGTCAAGCACGGGCATGTGGCTAAGTTGGCCTACAGTAGAGGGAGCCTGAGGGCCTCTGCCAGGATGATTAAAGCTGCCATCTTGATGTGTGTTGTCTGAATTTTCAACAGGAGCATGGGGACAGATCATGTTGCATTTGAGGTTAGTTCTGGGCCCATGACTGGAGAAGAAAATACTCTCAGAAAGGAATGGGACAATAGTTGGATATCACAGCCTCTACCCTCTGTCAGCCAGGATGCCAGAGGTTCTCTTAACAGTCTGGGGTGCAGAGGACATTCTTGGAGAGGTAAAGTGACTATCCAGGGCTACACAGCATTGAAAAGGTAAAACCAGGATCCTACCTGGATTCTGACTCCAGCCTCTGCATGTCTTCCATAGCCAGCTAGTAACAGCACCGTGGATAGGGAGGGCTCCTGAGTCTGATGCAGGACTAAGGAACAGGACCAGCGGGTCCTCACAGCAGAGGCATCTTGAGGTCCCCTGTCTATGGAGAGAGATGCTCACAACCCAGAGATGCCTCTTCGTAGGGCAGAGGGTTGACTTTGTCCTAAAGAGTCTGTGTGTCTTGGGCATGTCCTAAGGAAAAAGCAGGAGGCTGAATACATACCATGCTCCCTGGTAGCCAAATGTTGTCTCTTGTCCAAACCAGGGTCTTCTTGATAGAATTCTTGAAGTGTAAGAGATCCTGACACCTTTTTGGGTGAGAGGAGAAGACCCTCCTTCAAATGTTGGCCCCTCTACAGGCCCACCCTCATTAACCTCTGGGACAGCCCCTTGGGGCTGAGGGCATTCACACTTTGCCTAGCCACTGAGCATCTCTCAAGCACTTGCCTTCCTGGAACAGAGGTCAGCTGAAGCCCAGAACTGCTAGGTCAGAATGGGCAGGGGGCAGGCATTACCCTTTCTGAAATGCCCAGTGACCTCCCTTCCAGCCTCTGGCAGTCCACACAAGGAAGAGGACTGACCTTTCATGCCAGTGCCTCTCTAACCAGCTCCCCCAGGCCCACCAGCCAGAGTATCCAAGGCTCCTGGCCACCCTTGGCAAGCCTGTCACCATCCTCAACTGACTTGCAGCCCATGGTCTACCCAAGCTCCTCTCCCGTGACCTGAAGGATTACTAAAAACCCCACTTTCCTGCTGCCCTCTGAGACTCCCCTGTCTGCAGAGGACAGTGCATTGCCCTCTTCGCAGAGAAACCCTCCACCCCAGTAAACACTTCCCTCATCCTCAGAGGATGAGGCTTCTGGCTCAGCCCACCTTCTACCTCCTCTAAGCCCCTCCATGACTCCACAGCCCCTCCTGCCCATGAACAGATACGAAGGTGCCCACATCCTTTAATAAGCCAGCTACACAGAAAACTTTTTGGGTGTAAAAGTTCATTTCCTAGAGCAGGGCTTATGGGACAGGCTAGCCAGACCTCAGGACACATGTCCAGCCAAGATCACAGTGAGCCCTCCCAACAGCTCCTTCTACAAACTCTGGCCCTGCCTGAGCTTAGCCAGGGGCAGGCTCCTACCATACCTGGCCTCCATGAGGGTGACTCCATGTGGCATGTGGCTTGTGCATACTTCTGAATCTCTCAGCAACCCAAAGTGATGAGCACGACCAAGGTCCTAACATTACCCACCCTGCTGAAATGACAAGATGAAGAGCCAGGCCAGCCAGGCTCTTAGCAAGGCAACCTCCTCTCCAAAGCACTGCCCCTTTCCGTAAGGGTAAATTTCTCACCCACTCATGGATACCAGGCCCTCTGGCAGCTTCTAGCGGCCCACCAGCCCTCGGAATCCCCTTCCTCCGCATCCATGAGGCCAGGCCAGCGCAGAGCTGCCTCATACCTCCACCCGAATCATTCTGCTCACACCCTGGTCCACTATGACCCTTCCATGGGACACACTCCTCATGCATACCACACCTCTGACAAGGCCACACGCTGTTTGCATGCACACGTAGACACCTGTCATACACACATGCATGAAGATCCCACTGATACACAAGCCATGGAGACATGAAGCTCTGATACAAAATGAACACCTAGAGACACAAAGGGACAGGGTTACACAAAGTCTCAGAATGACGTGTCTGCTGTCAAGCAGGAACACAGACACAGAGGCAGCAGCCCAACGGGGCAGATCCATAACTGTGGCAGTCACCTTTTGGGTCCTATTGTAACTGCATAGTCACACAACCACATGTTCCACACCACCCCAGTGCTACACAGTCACTACGTCCCATGCAATCTCACATTCACAAGTAGGTATCCTGGAACAGTTAAGCTGACAACCACCCCATCTACCTAAGGCAGATACAGCCCCCACACAACTGTGTTTCATTTAGGAACATGGCTAGCACCAGGTCGTCCCCAATCCCAAGCCCAGGAGACAGCAGAGTTGCATACACAGTCAATCCCACGCTTACTACCGCCCCCTTCCTCGTAGAGACTGGTCCAAGGGTGGAACAAAAGCGCAGCGTCCACCCCTCCCCCTCCCTCTGCTCCCCTCCTCCTGGCGTCCAGCCCCTTTGTCCTTCCTCAGTTGAGCCCTAGCGGGAGTCTAGGCAGAGCAGCAGGAACATTGTTAGAGCCGGGCTGGGCGGGCTGGGCGGCGCAGGCAGCGGGCACCGACCAGAGGGAAGCAGTCCCTGCGAGCATAGCAGAGCGGCGGCGCTGGGGCCCGAGAGGGGGCGTGGCCAGGTAAGCGCCAGGTACTTGGGGGCAGGGCTTGGAACGCAGGCTGTGTGTGGTGTCCGAAAGTCTGAGCGTTTAAACATGTGAGCGCCCATAAAGACGGAAGGGGGTGGTGACATGTTAAGCCAACTTTCACAAGCTGGGTACCTCAGTCTGCATCATGACCAATGGTTTGAGGGCTTTAGGGAGCGTGTTTTATGCAATGCTGGGAATCCCCTACCTTCTATGTTGGCACTGGGTGGCTGGGAATCTCCAGGGCGGAAACTGAGTCTCAGGTCCTTGTCCCTGCGTGTCCACAGTTCGAAATGCCTCGAGTTGTAAACAGCACTAGAATGAATAAGTACAGGCACACTTGCCAGGAGAGGTCTCCCTTCTTCCCCACAGAAGTCCCACCCTGCCCTGCTGCATCTTAGTGGGAGAAGTCCCTCTTTATGCTGATGAGATCTTCCCTCTTGCATCTCAGCTCTGAGTGTGGCTGTGTCCTAGGCTGGCCTGAGTCCACAGATGGCCTGTCTCACCTCCCTCCTTGGGTCCGCCTGCTCCTTGGGAACATGCTTCACCCTGGCAAGTGTGGCAGAGTGGCTAGGCATGCAGACTAGAGATGGCTGGGTTCAAGGCCCAACTCCTCTACTTGGGCAAAATTAGTTGACCTCCTTGTCTACTGAGGAGCTCTTTTATCCTGATGCTGAGACAGGAAATCCGCTGCCCGGGATGACTCACAAGTGGTAACAGCCAGGCTGACACTGGGCAGGATCTGACTTCCAGAGGTCAGAATGAGGTGAAAAGCTGTTATCAGAATGGAGAGAGAAGCAAGGGGCTGAGCTGAGTTGCCCTGGAGTCAGTTGCCACATAGAACTCCCTGTCCACAGAATCCTGCAAACAAGAGGCTATAAGTTCATCAGGGCCTAATCCTAACCATCACCGGAATAGCCCTTTAGGGTCCGTGGAATGCTCTAGAAACATCTCTTCCTTTGATCCTCCCAGCAAACTTCTAAAGGGCAGCTTCCCTCTGTGTACTTGTTTCCACAGAGCAAAGCTGAAGTGTGTGTGACTAAAGATACTTCTCAGGGTTGTAAGGGTCAAATCATGTAAACAAAAGCAACAATCACACTGCAATATATTACCTTTTGTGGGAGTAAGCACAAGGTAACTAACATTTAATGAGCGTGTACCACTACCTACTTAACACTTTTTATTCATGTCATTCACAACTCTGGGGAAGAGTTGTGTATGTTTCTGCTTCAGGGAAGACTAGGGAAGCAGGAAGTGACTTGTCTAGAGGAAGTCACACAGTGCCAAGTGGAGGATCAGAACTTCACTGATCCTTAAGAGGTTGGTTCTTTCCACTTCTCTGGAGCAGGAAACATTCTTCTTCCATGTTCTTGCCTTCACTTAGCTATTTGTCCTCATCCTTCTCTATTTGAAGCTCCCCTCTTAGGAACCTCTTCTCTGATTCCCCTCCAACTGGGTTTATTGCCCCTTCTATGAGTTCCGCTAATCCTCCATAAACCCTCCTGACAGGCTGTGAGCCCTGGGAAGCTCTTAGGGACTATGCTTGTCTTGGTCACTGCCTGGAACAGAAATACTGTAAGTCACAATAAATATTTAATATTCACTCGACTTTGAATAGGTATTGAGCACTTACTATAGCACGGTATGGAGGGGACAGATGAACAGAATACAGTACAGTAGAATAGAATCGGGGTTGATAATGGTAAGAACTAAAGGAGATCTGAAGAAGACAGAATAGGAAGTATAGGGAGGGACACACTGGACCCCCCCCCATACTGGTATTTTGTACAGGCTCCAGTAATCTCCCTGCCTTCCTGCTCAGAGCTTTGAGGTAAACACTCTCTGTAGTTGACCCATGTGGCTCTGTGCTATTAGGAGTCCCTAAATATTGCCTAAGCTGTAGTAAACCGTGCCTTTATTAGACTCTCCTCAAATTACCCTATTTCAGAGCCTACCATCTGTCTCTTGCAGAGATGGATGAAGAATATCTTAGCAAGCCTGGAGAAAAGAAAAAAACCAATATAACTGAAATAGGTAATTGGGGAGGAAGGTAGTACAAGTAAGGCATGTGCTAGATCACAGCAGAAAGCTATTGGATGGACAGATAGAAGGAATAGTAGGAGAGCGAATGCAAAAGCAAACTAAATAGGGAATACAGGGAGAGGTGTGCCAGGAGTTACGCCTCCGGTCCCCTAAACCGGCCCGGTTAGGTGGATTTCCCGGTGCTATTTGTATTCTCTACCTGGCAGGATGTGGGCCGCCCCGGAACCGGAGGAGCCGGAGCCAGGCTGCGAGGCGCCGTGCGCGGCGTCCTGCCACGCGCAGCGCGTCCTGCAGACCCTGAACGCTTACCGGCGGAGCGGCACCCTCACCGACGTGGTGCTGCGCGCCGGCGGCCGCGACTTCCCGTGCCACCGCGCCGCGCTGAGCGCTGGCAGCGCCTACTTCCGCAGCCTGTTCACTGCCAGCCGGCCAGAGCGCGGGCTGACTGGACCGCCCGTGGTGACAGTGGCGCCCGACACGCCAGGCACTGAGCAAGCTGAGACCGCGGCTGCGGCGGCGCTCGCCGTGGTGCTCGACTACGTCTACGGCGCGGGCGTGCGACTGCGCGCCGAGGACGAGGCGGCCGCGGTGCTGGCGCTGGCCGAGCGGCTGGGCGTGGCGGGACTGCGCGGCGTCTGCGCGCGCTTCCTCGAGGGCCGTCTGCGCGTCGCCAACAGCTTGGCGCTGCGGCGCGTGGCCGCCGCCTTCTCGCTCGCCTCGCTGGCTGAGCGCTGCAGCCGCGTGCTGCGCCAGGCCTTCGCCGAGGTGGCGCACCACGCTGACTTTCTGGAGCTGGCCCCGGAGGAGGTGGCGGCGCTGCTGGCTGACCCCGCCCTGGGCGTGGCTCGGGAGGAGGCCGTGTTCGAAGCGGCCATGCGCTGGGTGCGCCACGACGCGCCGGCCCGCCGAGGGCAGCTGCGGCGCCTGCTGGAGCACGTGCGCCTGCCCCTGCTGGCACCAGCCTACTTCCTGGAGAAGGTGGAGGCCGACGAGCTGCTGCAGGCCTGCGGCGAGTGCCGTCCCCTGCTGCTCGAGGCCCGTGCCTGCTTCATCCTGGGCCGAGAGGCCAGCGCACTACGGGCCCGGCCACGGAGGTACAGCCGCCCTCCACCAGCCATACAGATCTTCAACCACCCACCTATCCCATCACCATCCCTTAATTGTCTTAGTCACCCTTGTGGAATGAAGTCATCTGTTCAGTATCCTGTAAACTTGCCCTGGGAGACCTTCCTGCTCTGGAGAGATTCCACACCTGGCACAGGGTCCCTCTTGATGTTATATATAATTTGAGTGCTTACTCTACCCAGGTGCTAGAGCGAGTGATTTGGATACACGTGCTCTCTGGGAGCTCACAGACCAGTAAGGGATAAAATTTGCAAGGGGTATTAGGGAGAAATGAGGCGACTATTCCTCCCCTGAACTAGAGACTGCAGACTATGTGTGGAATAGTCCAAATTGGTCATCACCACACAGAGACACAAAACGGGAGAAACTGTCTTAACCACTGTACCTCTGACACTAAGCACAGGGCCTGAGGCAAAAATTATGCCACTTACCGAAGAAACTAGGAAACTGCTGGCTAAAATGTTTAGAAAATCTGGTGAGGTCAGAAGCCCAGAGTGTGGGGAATGTTTGAAGGAATTAAGGGATAGCTTTCAGAAATGGATATAGAAGAGATGTAGCAAAATAGCAATTGGTGATGGAAGTCAGAAAAATGGTATGAAGAGGTTTGATTTGTCAGATAAAACTGAGCATGGCCAAGTGGGGTGGCACGCATCCGTAACCCCACCTAGTGGGAAGGCTGACCCAGGAGGATCAAAAGTTCATGGCAGGCTGGTTGATTTAAAAAATCCTGTTCCAAAATGAAAATTTAAAACAAAAGGGGAGTGGGGGCATGCATTTTAGTGATAAAAGGCTTGCTCATGAGGACCAAAAAGAGGGGGAAAGCTTAGATATGATTCTGGACAAGCCATAATCTGGGAGCCTCGATTTTTCACCTCTGTAAAGGGGTAATATGACCCAATAGAATGCTCATAAGGATTAAACTAGGTGATTTCTATAGCCAAGCCCTCTTTTTAAAATTCTTTTTTTTCTGTATCTTAGAGATACATAGGATGGAGTAAGAATTAATGACCTTATAAGTAAGCAGAGGGAAGGCTGGAAGTGGCAGATCTGGGGGTGACTGGACAGGAAGGTGTGGAAGGGCAGAAGGCTGTGGAGGGGCAACAAGATCCTATACTGTAGTCAGCAAGAGGGTGAGAAAGGGTCACAATTAGGGTGCGGATCAATGGGCATTGGCTTTATCCCCGTATCAGATTCATGGATCTTGCTGAAGTGATCGTGGTCATCGGTGGTTGTGACCGCAAAGGTCTCTTGAAGCTGCCGTTTGCTGATGCCTACCACCCAGAGAGCCGGCGCTGGACCTCTCTGCCCAGTCTGCCTGGTTACACACGCTCCGAGTTCGCTGCCTGTGCTCTTCGCAATGACATCTACGTTTCTGGTGAGAGTGGGGCTGCAGCAGGAACCCAATGGGATTGACTCATTACCACCAATCCTAGGGCACTGTTTATTTTTCCCTCCAATCAGGAGATGGGGCGGGGCTCTTGCGACCCCACAGTTATTGGTTGAAGTGGTTATGTAGTGCTGCAGAGCCAATCGCTGGTGTGATATGGTGTGTCTTTAGGCAACATCACTACTGGACTTCAGGAAGTAAGATTCTGGTCTTTGTTCTGACAAAAGACCATGTAGTCTTTAGGTCATTAATCCTCTTGGGTTTTCTATATGAAACCTGGGTATAGTAATCCCAATACTTCATTTTTTAAAATTTTTATTTTTGATTTTTGAGACAAGGTCTCGCTATATAGTTCATGGTGGCTTTGAACTCACTATGTAGCCTAGGCTGGCCTTGACATAGCAGGGATCCTCCTGCCTCAGCCTACCAAGTCTTAAGATTACAAGTGTACACCACCACTCTGGCAGTAGTAAACCCAGTACTTCATGAAGGGGTGGGCAAGGAATGAAATCATGATGATGGAAGAACTGAAAGATTCCTGGTCACTCTGTGTCCCTCCCCTATCCCCACGCAGATCATGGCTTTGCTTTTCTTTAACCCCAGAACATTGCTGATGCTTGTCTGGGGAACCTTTTGCATTTTTATCATAGTAGACACCCCTCAGCACAGATATACTTCCTGAGCACAGAACTGCCATCCCACTGCAAACACCCAACAAAGACCAGCTCCTTCCTGAAACTGTCAGCCCTGCCCCTCAAACCCCCTAACTCAGACCCTTTCTCCTCTCAAAGCAGTGGCTGGGTTACAGGTCCAGGGTCTTACACCAGCCCAGGGAAAAGTAATGTTTGTTCTTAACCCCACCTGTGCATTTGAGGCCTGTGTTTCTGGCTTTGGGTGTGCTGGTGATAGCAAGAGGGTTCAAGGCCAACAGCTGCCTCTCTCTCTCTCTCTAGGAGGCCACATCAACAGCCAGGATGTGTGGATGTTTAGCTCCCATCTGCACACCTGGATCAAGGTAGCCTCGCTGCACAAAGGCAGGTGGAGACACAAGATGGCAGCAGTGCAGGGCCAGGTAGGCACACTCTATAGTCACAGTCTATGGCAGATCTGTCCTGAGGGAAGTCCCTCTTAGACCCTTCCTTTGTAGGAAGTGATCTGAGATCCAAAAAGAGAAAAAGGACTTTCCCAAGATGACATCATAATGCTAATACTAACAACAGTAGCAATTACTTTCACAGCCTAGTACAGCCTAGTAGTACTTAATGGTGTGGGTTCTGGGGTCAAACAGTCTGAGTTTGAATCCTGAGTGCCAGTTAGGACAGAGAATTCTGCTGATAATCTTTGTGAACTATATCCTGAATTCAGCAACACGAAGTGTTTCTTAGAATCAATTAATAAGCAAAACTGTTTGCTGTCAGTATCCATCAGGTTGGTGCCGGTATTTGCAGAGTTAATCCACATTCAGTACCCATTTTAGAAGCCGGCCTTTATCCCTGGCTAAGCAGGGGAAGCAGCTAACAGAGATCCTGTAATTGGGTAGAGGCAGGCAGTGGCAATGCTGGATGCTCCTGGGTGGGTTTGGTCCCGAAGGTAGCATAGAGATAGTTTCTCGGCTCACAAATTGAAAGAAGGGGCCAAGGGGTTGCCTGTGGCCCGGATTCCCAGTGCCCCTGCTTGTGTCCTTACCCACAGCTGTTCGCGGTGGGCGGCTTCGATGGCCTGAGGCGCCTGAACAGCGTGGAACGCTATGATCCCTTCTCCAACACCTGGGCTATCACCGAGCCTCTGCTGGAGGCCGTGAGCTCTGCAGCAGTGGCGCCCTGTGCGGGCCAGCTCTTCGTGATCGGGGGCGCAAGGCAGGATGGTGGCAACACCAACAAGGTGGGCACGGGCCTGGGGGTGTGGAGGGGGCATTGGAGCTCGCTGAGAAACAGTAGCCACTGTGTGCCAGGTGTAGACCTGAGCCACTTCTGGTGTTCGCTTTTTTTTGTTGTTAACTTATTCTCATCACCAGAGCCCGAGAGTCATCCTCAGGTTTCAGGCAAAGGACTGAGTGCAGGGAAACACCCTTAAGTTCACGAGGTGGGCCTGCAGTGCTTCTGGACTCTCGTGTTTGGGCTGGTGCCATCCATATGGTTCTCACAGACTTAAAATTAAAGGAGGAAGGGGTAGGATTAAAGTTTTTCCTCTATTTAAAAAATGCTTGTTTTTGAAAATTTAGAGAGTAAATAAAAAGTCACCCTTGGACTCTATTCTCCTACGAAGGATACTATATAAACGTTTTGGATCGTTACCCTCCAGGATTCTACTTAGTTTTCACTTTTCTGTTTTAATTTTATGTTCTTGCTTTAAAAATTGTAATCTACTTTCTATTCTCAATAATAAGCACTTTCCACATATTTAGAACTTCACAGTCATCATTTTAGCATCTGTAATATTCCACTGGGTAGATGAACCGTAGTCTACTAATCTATGGTCAGATAAGATTTTATGAATAAAAATTAGGGGCTTGTGATGTAGCTCAGTGGTAGAGTTCTTGCCTTACATGCAGAAGGTCTTGGGTTCGATCCCTGGCACCATCAAAAAATATAATAAATAAATAATAAAAATTGATCTTCATAGCAGCTCCTTCCCTCTTCCCTTCCTGTGGTTCTGGGACCTAATCTTTCCCTCAACCCTCGTTATTCCCTGATCTCGTTCCTCCAGCCAACCTTCCTGGAGCTGGATGGGAGCCACCAGTGGTAGCAGCCCCCCTCTCCCATCATCCCACTTAGGACTGATCTGTTGTGGGCCATTCTGGGACGGGGGCATTTCCAAGGAAATAACTGAAGCAGGCAGCCAAGCAAGGCAAGCACCCCAAAAGGGTTCAGGGCATCATTGACACCCATGAGCCCAGAGGACTGTGGACAGCTGCAGTAACTACGTCTCAGCTGGAATAAAGTCGTGACCCCATGGCCCCAGCCAAGAGCGCTGACACTGCACACAGCCAGCGTCTTGGAAGGGACATTCAGACAGCGCCTCCAAGTCCCGGGTCACACCTCTCTGCAGATTGCTATGATTGATGTGCTCCAATGATTAATTTCTTTTCTTTTTTTCTTTTGGTACTGGGGATCGAACTCATGACCTTGCGCTTGCCAGGCAAGTGCTCATGACGCTGAACTAAATCCCTGCAATGATTAATTTCATATGAGGTGACTCTACGGTCCTCCATCAAAGGAAAGACTGTTCTTGTAGTCGAGAGAGAGGGATAGAGACACCAGGAAAGGCTTTAAGATGGGGCAGCATTTGAGCTGGAAACCTTGAAAACTGAGGAGGCTTTTTACAAAGGGCATCCAGAGGCTGGCGACAAAAAAAAAAGTAGAACTAGGTTGAGAACACTTCAGGGCAGGGACAGTGGGTCTCCTCTTTCTGACAGACACTAGCTCAGGCCTGGTAGACGCTGGTGGTTGTTGAATGTCCCACGAGAAAGAGGTGGCAGGACATGGCAGCAGGCTGGCTGGGGATCAGGCTTCACCACCACTGCCTTCCTGTGCCCAGGTGCAGTGCTTTGACCCCAAGGAGGACCACTGGAGCCTGCGTTCACCAGCACCCTTCTCACAGCGGTGTCTTGAGGCTGTCTCCCTAGAGGACACCATCTATGTGGTGGGGGGCCTCATGAACAAAATCTTCACCTATGACCCTGGCACAGATATCTGGGGGGAAGCAGCTGTCCTCCCCAGTCCTGTGGTAAGTGGAGGCTCAGGGTCAGTCCTGGCACTTGTCCATTCAGGACAGTGAACCCCCTCGAAGGCCCTGGATCTTGGAAGCAGTGTCTTGCATAAAGACTCAATTCTGGCAGACTTTACATAGTTCTCTAGCTTTGTCCTCAATGATACCTAGCCTCAGAGAGGTTGGCCCAAGGCCACCAGTTAGGCCATATTAAGGCAGAACCTAGAATCTCAAGTGCTGTATGCTTGTGTGGGGGGTTGCAGTTTCCCCTTCCCTGAAGTCCACTGTCTGGTAGCCTACTGTGCAGTGGATGGTTGGGATGGGTCTTGCTAAATTTCTCAGCCCCACCCAGTGAGGGAAGAACAGGAAACCCAGGTTCTTGAATCTCTGGTCCCTATAGTTCCTTTCCTTTCCTACCCTGACTCCAGAGAGACTACGTAGAGATGTGGTTGAACTGAAGGTGCCTGCTAGTTCTGCTGTTCTAAGGGCCTGAGGTTTCTGGCTTTTGAGTCTGTGATCCTAAGATGGTGGTGGTAGGATCATTATTGTTAATTATATGTTGACAACATTCCAGGCATTATAGATTCAGCCTTTTAGCTAAGACCAAGCATAGTCTATTTCAGGCACTGTGAATGATATTTTACATACTTAACCCCATTGACGGTGATGAGAACGCTATGATGAAGGTGCTGTTACCCTTCATACTTCCAGATGAGGAAACTTAGAGCCCAGAGCATATAAATGACTTCTAGGCCATCTGTCCATTTATCAAGGGTCAAACTACAATTTAGCTCAGGTCCATACAATCTCTGCCTCTCTGCCATCCAGACTCCCTGTCTATAGTCTGTAAGACAAGGTTCTACTATCTGGTCTGGCCAGGTAGGCCTCACACTGGACCACAGAATTGATGTGTCTTTCTGTTTGTCCCCCCAGGAGAGCTGCGGAATGACTGTGTGTGACGGGAAGGTCCACATCCTTGGTGGGCGGGATGACCATGGCGAAAGCACCAATAGGGTCTTCACCTTTGACCCCAGCAGTGGGCAGGTGGAGGCCCAGCCATCCCTGCAGCGCTGCACCAGTTCCCATGGCTGTGTCACCATTGTCCAGAGCCTGGGCAGGTGACTAAAACAGGGACAGGCAGAGCCAGGAAGTAGGGAGAACTCAAGCACACCATTCTGTTCTCCTCCTCCCGTCCCCTCCACGCAAATAGCGCCTTAACTTATTGCCTGCTTTTCTTGTAGAAATAAAGCCTTGCTCAAACTTTGGGTCTGTGTTCCTGCTCAAGCCCACTTTGCCTGGAGAAACAATCCTCAGTGTCTGCTCCCAGCTTTTAATGTTCACAGAGCACTTCCCTACCATCTTAGTCTGTGAGGACTGCTGTAACAAAATACCTCAGACTGAGTCATTTATGAACAACAAAAATTTATTTTTTACAATTCTGGAGGTGTAGCAGTCCCAGAAGAGGGCAAGGCAGTTCCCTTTGACCTCTGGTGAGAGTATAAATCTTTTTTTTTTTTCCCAGTACCGGGAATCGAGCTCATGACCTTGAGCTTGCCAGGCAGGCACTTGTGTTGCTGAGCTATATCCCCAGCCCTATGAGCATAAATCTTATTTATGAGGGCTCTGTCCTCATTTCTGAAATGACTTAATCGCTGCCTCACAAAGGCTCACCTCTTTACACATTGTGCTAGGTTCCAACACACACATTTCGGAAGGACACCAATATTCAGCCGTGGCACACTCATTACCTCATTTACTTCCATAATAGCAATCTGGACACTTTCTTTTAAAAACTGAAGCATTTTATGCAGGGTGGAGTGTGACAGAATCATAAGCCAGTAAGAACTCAGCTACTCTGGCTATGTACCTAGAACAGCCAGATCTCCACCATCTATGTGGATAAGCCAGAGACGCCATTATAAACACTCAGTATAGCCTCGGGCACTAGGGGCTGTGACAGAACTGCATAGGAAAGGGTGAGTTCATAAGAAAGGGAACAACATGCCTGCCCCAGATTCTGAGGTTGAGCCATGCAGATCTGCCACTGGCCTGAAGGCTTTGGCCTGGCCCATCTGCAGGCGCCCACTCATTTGCACTCAGATTGCCTTTTGAAGAGCAGTCTCATCTGTTCCTGGCATCCCTCCAACCCAAGGCCAGCACCATGGCCCTCCCCATCTTGCAAAGCCCCAGGGCCCTGTCCACATGGTCTCTCCAGCTGGGGCTGGCCCATCACAGCCAGGCATAAAAGCCCAGGTCCCAGATGAGCTACAACCCACCGATTATCCTAGATTAGGGAGCCTGTGACCATCTGGACACAGCTGATAACAGCAGGGGGAGGGGGGTGAGGGGAGGCCCAACCCCACTGAACGAACCCACCTATCTCACTCCATGGGTAGCATGCAGGACAAAGCAAAGAAGGCACCATTATTACTTTCCTACAAGGGAAAAAGGCGGGGCACATCCAGGGCATGCTTTTCTCAAGGACATGGGCATCTCATCTAGGCTGGACACTTCTGTGTGCCAGGTTGAATGCCCCATTTCCCCTCTGCTGACCCTCTGAGTCCCCAGTGCTTTTTGGTGGAGATGCTATTTCTTCCTGCTGTCTGCCTGGGCATACCTGATACCCTACATGAGGTGCCCACTCTCATTTTGCCCCTTCCTTATCCACTGCCCTTCTTTTGTTACCGGCATATAGCTAGAGCTTTCTGTATGACACCTGTAATCTCCCCTGACACTGTCTCCTTGAGGCAGGAAAGGTATCAGCTTTACCTCTGTGTCCCTCAGTACCTGAAACAAGGCCACTTACCGAATACTCTACATCAAATTCCCTGCATTTATATCTCTTGTGAGGTAGGCCCCTGCTGTCACATGCCTCTGCCCTCACAAATGAAGGAAGACTCAAGAGTTGCAAAGTTCTTTATTTAACGTCACTAGGGTGACAAGCAGTGGCATACCCATGATTCAAACATGGCTCAACCACCTCTAAAGCCTGCAGTCTGTTTTGCATCACCTAGGCTTGGCTAAGTTGGTGAGACTATTCGGTCCAGCACAGTTGTTTTGTAGAAGCTGCCCTGGTTTCCACCAGAAGACACCCTGGCCTGTTGAGCTATATCCCTCCCTTAGGGGTCTCTAGCTGGCTATAGGGAGACGTAGTATACCACATTTCCATGACAGGGCTAGAATTTTTTTTTTTTTTTGAAGGTAGTAAAATACAGCAGAACAAGACAGAACAAAGCCAATTGAGACAAGGTAGTGAAATTGGTACAGAACTTCACAGCAGGTTACCGGGATAAAAGTAATAGGTACCATAGTATATCTTATTATCTTCACAATAGTTCTTTCAATCAGGTATAGCAAAATCAAACCAAATACAGAACCTTATAGAACTTAAAACAGAATATTGAATAGAGCAATACAATTAACCAGAACAAAGCAAAACAGTGATAACAATATTTGTCTTCAAAGAGATGGTAGAAGGAAATCTCCCATATTTGCTATATTGCATATGGTCAACCTCCCAAGAGACGCTCAGACCTCTGGCTCCCATTTGCTAAGGGGGATGGGAGGGGTGGGATGGGATAGGATAGGATGGGATGTTTGAATTTCAGTCCACACGCCGGTAGACTCACGGCTGCTTACCAGGGAGGTGAGCGGGTTCCTTTGTTGCCCAGTGCCCTAAGTTCCAACACGTCGTGGATCTTGGGAGACGCTGCCTGGCTGGTTTTCTCCCTGGGTCCCTTGCCGCTACCTTGAGCCATGGCTGCTTACCAGGGAGATAAGCAGGTTCCTCGACAGGGATAATATTTAAGTTGCACTACCGGTCAGCTCTCACTTGCAGAAAGGGGAAGGTGGTTTGGCAGAATATGCATGACTATCCCATGGGGCGGTATGGGACAGTTCAAATCACCTGCTGGGACAGGCATGCATGTGCCACTGGTGGTTCAGGCTGGTGGGGATGTTACTCATTAAGGGCAGCTCACTAGAACATAAGCAAAAGTAACAACTGTGTTCTAATCTCCTAAGACTAGTAAACTGAGGGAGGATCTGTGGAGGATTCCCTGGCTTCTAGTCCACTGTCCCTTGGAGTCCCAAACTGCCTCCTGAATAGGGAGGGCTGCTACCATTCCCCAGGAAGCCACACCACACGTCCTGAGCATGGACCCTTAGCCACACAGGTTTGCCATCCTTGTCCCAGCTGAGAGCAGGCTTAATTCGTGGTAAATACTCGTTTTGAGAATATCTTCTAGTCAGGTCTAAGAATTGAGTATTTTATGACTGTGACTCTTCCTTAGTAGTATTTCAAACAATGAGAAAACTTGTATCTTTAAAAAGACTATCTTAGTATTAGCTGGATTCTTTCATAAATCTAAAATGTATTTTGAGATCTTGATGGACTTACTTTCCTTCCATCTGGAACAACTTCTATTACACCACCCAAACATTACTTCCTTTCAGTATCTTCCAACTATGCTAGGCAAAACTAAGATAATAAGAAAATGGACGAGCTAGGGATATAGCTCAATAGCACAGCACCTACCTGGCAAGCACATGGTCATGAGTTCAATCCTCAGTATCAAAAACAATTTTTAAAAAAGGAATAATGTCCTTGTTGCTTAGATAGAACACATTCACCAAACAGACCATCACAATTACATCATTCTTCCGTTTCCCTGCTATATTTCCCTAAGCATCCTATCATCTTTCACAAGTTTGCAAACAGCAATTGAGAATTTAAGTTTCTCATTTTCAACCCATGTCAAAGGGAAAAACAAAACAAAACAAAGGTCATTTCACATTAGACAAATAAGAAAATGGATTCACAAAGCAGCACTCATCTCAGGATAGTGGTGGAATTAAGTCACAAAACCAAAACCTGGATCATTGTGTTTTGCCAAAAGGTGTCGGGACTATTTTTTCATCTTTATGGTGCCCACGTGCTACAATATATGGTGGTTTGTGAGCAAGTGAAGTCGCATGTGAAGGCAGCTGTGCACGAAGGTGACTGAGTAAAGACACACTCTAGAAAAATTTTAAATCCATGGATTGGTCACTATACTTACTTTGTGAATCTAAAAAAATCAAATGATTTATAATTATAGAGCAAAGAAAATGGCTGGTGTCTCAACAAAATCAGTCATCAAAATTTTCCTAAGTATTGTGTTAACAATGCAAATGGACAGGGAAAAAAAAAAGCCCAGAAGCAGCAACAAGCTGGAACCATTGGTATGTATTTGAAACCTGGAATCAGTAGGTGTATTTCAGCTTTGCATGGCAGCTGAGCATTTCATTACATTCAAGGGACAGTTGTTATTTTGGGTATATATTACCATAAAACAAGCTTGTTTGCTGTCCTAGTTTATATATTCACACATGTATTTTCATAGATTGACGACTTTATGGAGATAATATTCATTCATTTAAAAGGTAAATACTGTAGTTTTTAGTATATTGTTATATGATTAATACTACGATTTGAAAACATTTGTAGTCTTAGCTGTGTAAATTATTCAAACAATGATTCAAACACAAAAGCAGGTATCCACTGCACCCAAACTGTTCATCTTGGTGACTGTTTTCCTAGTATGTTGAAGGGGAAAAACACAGCAGAAGATCCATCCTTCTCTGGAGCCTCCATGCCTACACTCTCCCTTCTCTTCCCTCTGAAGATCACACTCTTGAAGATCAGGGGAATGCTGCCCTCTCTGGGCAATTTAGCATTCAAAGGATCCAATCCCTTGGGCTCACCAAAGGGCTGCAGGTTCAGGCTGTTCATGGGGCAGTGCATGAGCCGGCAGTGAGGACGGGATGATCTTAGAAGGGGCACTTCTGACTTGATGCCAGCTGCATCTGGTGCGGCTGAGCTGGTAATTCATGGGACTGATCACCAGAGACTGGGACTGATCTTCTCAATTTCAGTACTTGGGCTGGACTCAGTACTTATGTTACTTGTTCTCAAATCAGAAATAAGTGTCAAAATAGTGTACTACAATAAGGCCACTTATACATGGATTTTAAAAAAAATTTTTGACAATCTGAAAACTCACAAATGAGCTGTATAGCCTAGAAATATGGAACAAGTAGGTATGCCAGGAATGCATAAAATCGGATCTATTTAATACCATATTCACAACTTGTAAAAGTTAACTTATGGTGTCATTCAGTAGTATGCATATGTAAAAATACAGCATTAAATCCAAACTATCAAAACCATAGCTAGTCCTGTGGCACAAACCTGTAGACCCAGCACTGTGGGACTGAGGTAGGATCACAAACTCATGTCCAGCCTGGGAATCTTTCTAAGCAACTCAGCGAGACTCAAAATAATGGCCGGGGCTACAGCTCAGTACAAGGGCCCCCAAGATCTCTGACATAACTTCAAGTTTCTCCAGTAACTGCTTTATTGTAGAACAGTGATTTCCCCCAGTTCAGGTACGCTTGTCACCATATGTAACACATATAAACACAAACTATGTGTCAAAACTGGCTGTCACTGATGTGGGTTCTGTTCAACAGCTGGCTATCAGTGGAGCTTTCAGGAATTCCAGTCGTCAGATTTCTGCCTGCACGGATGTTACATCAGTTGTGGTAGTGCAAGCTATCACTTGTATAGCATTTGCTGCATCAGGTACAGGGCTAGGAACTCTACATACAGATGACATGAGGCAGGTAAGGAACTGATGTGTCCTAAGAAGTTGGGAACAAGCTCAACCTGGGTGAGCTGAGCAGCAGCACAGAACATGTACTGATGAGTAATAAAGCAACCTACAGAGAAAGACATCTCTACCAGTTCTACCATCCTGATGGCCTCTGCCTCATTTCTCAGATTAGCAGTAGACAATGGATGAATGAAGGTGGTGAGCTGGGGTATTCGGCTGAGATTCCTTGTACTTCCCACTGGGGATGTGAGATCATAGGTGAACAGGCTCCACTCGTCACTGTTCCACTGGCCTTTGTAAATCCAGATTCTTGTCTGAGCACAGGCCCCTCTTCCCAAACCTTTTCCCCATGATTCTGTGCTTCAACTGGTTCTCCACATGGATGGTACCATTTTGGTTCCTAATTCTCACAGGGCCTCTAGGTTCTCTCTAGGCCAAGATCTCACACTTTTAGGTGTTTTCTCTTTGCCTCAAGAGCAACCTAATCAGCTCCCAATGTTTTTGGGTTTTTTTTTTGGTCGGTACCAGGGATTGAACTCACGACCACATGCTTGTAAGGCAGGCACTTATGACACTGAGCTAAATCCCCAACCCATGTTTTTGGTTTTTGAAACAGGAGTTCTGCTATGTAGTTCAGGCTGGCTTCAAATGCTTGATGATCCTCCTGCCTCAGCCTCCCAGGTAGTGGGGTTAGAGGTATGCCACCACACCCAGCCCTGAGTTCCAATCTGTCAGCAATCACCTTAAGTCCTAATGATCACAACATTATATATATATAATATAAAAAATATAGATATCTATAATTATTATATAATAGATACTATATATATAGTATCTATTATATAATAATTATATAAATAAATATAGATAATTATAGATATACCTGTAACTGACTCTAATAATCTAATTTTAACAAGTTTCAGTACAAATAATCCTGTCTTGGCTGGTGGTGTAGGCTCTGGGTTCAACGCCCAGAACTAGGGAGGAAAAAAAAGTCCTGTTTCAAGCAAACTACTGTATACTACAAGTTCAGAAGTATCTGGGATTAAACCAGGCACTGGGGAGCATGCCTGGAACTCCATTATTTAGGAGGGCAGCCCGGGTGGTTTAGCAAGACAATGAACAATGATAAATAACCTATAGGCTGCAGATGCTGCTCAGTGATAGAGCACTAGCCAGCAGGTGCAAGGCCCAATACCACAAAAATGCCTGGAAGTAGACACAGGAACCAGTCATTCACTTTACCCATGCAGTTACTGAGGCCAAACACCAGTCATCTATCCACTTATTCTCAAGCCTTCCCAGAGTTATCACTCCAGAGTTCAAAGCAATGCTAGAAAAACAATGTAATTTCTACGTTCTTTTCAGGCTTTATTTCCAAGTCACAAGGTATTACGTATCAAGTAACTCACCCTGAGACTCATATGTAAATGGTTACAAAATCCAGATATCAGAGCCCACGACTCTTCCTAAATTCTACGGATTCAACTAGCCAGATGAAAAATTCTTGAGTTTTTTGGAACTAAGAATTGAATCCAGAGCCTTTGCACTGACTGGTACATTTCCAGCTCTTTGAGATATTCACTAAGCTGCCCACCTGGGGCTCAAACCTGTGATTGTCTTGCCTCAATCACCCGGGGTGCTGGGATCACCAGGCCCAGCTTTTCTTTAGCAGAGGATCTTGTTACTCTTGAACTATGCAGCCTATGGTGACCTCAAACTCAAAACCCTCCTGCCTCAACCTCCCAAACACAAGGTTGTTTTTCTTTTTTAAAAACGTCGATCTGTACTGACCTTACAGAGATAATGTTAACTGCATGGGAGGATGTGTGCAAGTTACATGCAAATTCTATGCCATTTGATGAAACTTGAGCCATCTGAGGACTCTGGGTATACTCAAAAATCTAAAACAAATCCCCTGCCAATAAAGCCTATATACACGTGAATGTCTCTTTTAAGAAAGGGAGGACACATCTCTACGACGAGTTCTAGAGATCCACTGCACAAAAATGAATACATCAACACCATAGACATGTACACTTAAAAACAGTAAATTTTATGCTACATTTACAGTACAGGTTAAAAGCATGGATACTTCAGCAGTGAGTTTCCAACAGAATTTATTCTCTCAAATATTAACCCCCTTATCATGTACAAACTAGTACAAACACCGTGTATTTTCTATTCTGGTGCAGATCAGTCTAACCAAAACCACCAAATCATCAGGAGGTGGTGTAGCCACCTCTTGGCCTCCCTGGCCTCTGACAACTGTCCTCAGCAAGTCTTCTCTCTCGCTGACCAACCAGAATGTTTTATCAGTCTTACAGGATTTTCAAGCCAATCTGTCCCTCACTGGTTCCACTTACATAAATTAAGAGCATCTAATTTCTTACAAAATACATTCAAACTATTTATTATGGCAGGGAAAAAAAAACTAGACAATTTACACATTTTTATAACAAGGTCTTGCTTTGTAGTTCAGTCTGGCCTTGAATTTGCAGGGATCTACCTGCCTCGGCTTCCTGAGTTCTAAAATTACAGGTGCACTACCACTGTAGATACTAATATGGCTGTAAAAAAGTTTTCCTGAGGCATAATAGCTAAAAGTATAGGACTTAGAAAATGTTAAGTTCTAATGACAACTTTACACTACTAAACAAATTTACTTCTGAACTTTAAGCACAATGGCACAAGCAAAATCCCTTTTAATACTTCAAGGATACTAAAAGGTAAAACAATCTTAAAACATATCCCTCTCCAGGCTGGGACTACAGCTCAGTTCATAAGCTTGGGTTCAATCCTCAACCACTAAAACCAAATCCCTCTCCTAAATCTACAACCCTAAGCTTCAGGACAGTTAACTGAGGTGCCATCTTATCATCAGCCTTCACTGTCCCACAGGTATTTCTCTGCTCGGGCCCTCCAATCTGGGCCCTGGCAAGTACCACAAATGTCTTAAAGAGGGTAAGTAATGCTGCACAGATCAAGATGCAGTTTCAACATCGAACAGACAGTCCAGATACACCGTAAGTCTTTGTACAAGATTTATTAAATGTCTTTACGCAGCAGCCTCCGTTTTCAGATACTGCTGCCAAGGACACCCTGAAACCAAATAAAACACACAGTAAGAGAAAACTTCACCTGAGTATCAAGTTCCTTCATATAACAAATGATGCATACACACTTCCTCTTGGGATCTGTTCAAGATTAAAAAAATACAACAGAGCACCAAGAAAGAAACAAACCAACAAACTTGGATGCGTTAGGCACCAGAGGCTTGGTGTTACTGTTTCACAGGAGCAACAAGAGGACTGAATAATTACTAGAAGGAGTGACCTGGAAAGTCAGCAATTAAGGAAGGGCAACAAAGGAAAATGATTTCAAGCACAGTAAAGGGACTTTTTTAACGAGGACCTGAAGAGAACAAAGACAAACACCCATCCCAACAGAACCGTGGGCCCTCCATTCCAACTTGCATTCTCTCATGTAAAAAAGTGGAATCCCAGTGTTCACAGACAGTAATGGGAAGAGGCCCCTGCAGACAAACCTGTTATGCTGTGGGGACCGGCTGGGGCATG
Organism: Dolichotis patagonum; assembly: GCA_004027295.1. NCBI lineage: Eukaryota > Metazoa > Chordata > Mammalia > Rodentia > Caviidae > Dolichotis > Dolichotis patagonum. The sequence goes on from PVJX010020867.1 coordinate 26,155, forward strand.
GCAGGTGGCTCTGGTTTCCCGCCCTTCTGTTCCGAGATGGGAGTAGTGGGCAGAATCTCATCTTTGGGTTCCACAATGCTCACATGGTCAGGCAGAGGCTTCTTGGGGCCAATCTTACCACTTGGATCCCAGGGTAGCATTATCTTCACTTTGATACCCAGCACACCTAGAAGACAAGATAGTTAGGACTTAGCTTGGGTTTCACCAACTGCTATGTACAATGAACAGGATGGAAAAGAACAGTAGTTTACTAGTGCTACTGCATCTCATCCCTTCTCAGACAAATGCCTCTAAATCAATCAATAAGCAGGACACTTTTGCAAAAGGAACTCACGTTCAGTACCACAGAACATGGCACTGACGTGGACCAAGAACAGGATGTGACCTTTCTGACTCGTCATCGTGTCATCACTGAAGGGTACATAGATGTCTACGACATGAGCAAACCATGAAGCAATCTACCTCAGCAACAAACTTCCAGCCCGTGCAGCTCAATCAATACAGCCAGGGAGTGCAACAGGCTGGCCTACTCCCACAGTGCACTGTTCTAACACTGATGCACCTGTGGAAAAGCACATCTAGCCGCTAATGCCCTTCATCCCAAGCATTCCCAGAGGCTCACCCTGTCGGAGCAGCACATGGCGCACAGCGGTGTCAACGTAGTAGTTAACAGGGTCCCCACTGTGGATCATCAGGCCATCCACAAACTTCATGGACTTAGCCCTCTGTCCTCGGAGCTTCCCAGACACCACCACCTCACAGCCCTTGGCTCCACTCTCCATGATGAAGCGCAACACACCATAGCAGGCCCTTTGGAAGAACAAGAGATCCACCTGTTACTGCCAGACAGGCTTTATCCACCCCACCAAGTAAACTGACAACACTAAGAGTTGCTCTCCACTGTTTTCAATGGCCCCTTAATGAGTACAAACTTGACCACAGTTGTGCTCAAGAAATGCCAATTCTATCGCTTTCATACTCAAATTTAAACTAATTTCCTCAGGAAACTGAGGCAAAATTCCTTCTAACCAAGTGTTTTCCAACATTAGCTGCCTATTAGAATCACCTCAGAAGGCCCGGCGTGGTGGTGCACACCTGCAACCCCGCACTCACAACACTGAGGCCAAAGGATCACTTCGAGTTCAAGGGCAGCCTGGGCTACATAGGGAAGAAGTATCTCAAAGCCAAAAGAATCAGCTCAGGCTAAAAATAATTAAAAAAAAAAAAAAAAAAGGGAAGGGAAGGAAAGAAATTCTGACACCTAAGGTCCTGGCTACCTTAATATGAAGTGTTGGGAAACCATTCAGGTCTACAAAACTACTTAGTTGTCATACCCCATCACCTAACTCTTTATTTCACTCCTTGAGAGATACCAAACCTCCAGGACCTTTTACATTCTCATTTAATTCAAACTTTACAACTAGAGAGGTAGTATAATGACCTCCCACTTAAGAGGGGGGCAGATAGAGCACGCCTGCAATCTCAGCATTTGGGAAGCTGACACAGGAGGATGGTTTCAAGTTTGAGACCAACCTGGGCTACAAAGTGAGCTCAAAGCCAGGAGAATCTGTCTCAAAAAGTGGGGTGATCCAAGGGCCACAGAAGTTTAGTAACTTTCTTACATCTCAGAACTTCCAAGTCAAACTACTTGTGTGCAAAAATCAGACTGTTGGGCTACAACTCGTTTTCCACCCAGTCCTAAGTAGCAAGTTTTTATTTCTAACACATTCCCAAGTGATAGCAATGATGTGAGCCCTCAAACCAAACTTCTAAAAATCACTGTTTTGTAGGCAATGAACCACACTCAGATAAGGTCAGCAGTCTTTTTCACAGGTCCTTGCTTACACTACTCACTCCTACCAAGCCACCTTCCCACAGCTTAACATTCAAATGAATCAACACATTAACACATCTGAACTAACGTTTTTAAATTTTGTGATATTCCGCAAGAGCTAAAGCAGGTCTACTGCCTATATAGATATAGTAACACAAGTCCAGTAACAGGACGAGTTATTCCTACTGCCAGTCCACCACAGGGACCTTTCTAAAGCCTCACAGAGGAGGCTCACACTTATTTTCTATTCTATTCCCAAAATACCTAGGACATTTTCCCATTCTAACACTGATCACTTTGTGGTTTTTATCTTCACTAGTCTTGTTAGTCTGCCAGCTCAGCAGGCACTCTCTTGTTATAAACCTCAGAGTGGATGATCCTGCCAATGAGTGTTTATCTGCCAAATTAACAAACTGGCAGACACCATATTCTGGCCCACACAGCAAAAGGGCATAACCATCAAGTGTCAGAACACTTACCTCCGCACAGCAAGCCCTCCTAGGAGTTTGTAGCGCAGAGATTCTGCCTGGGCAATGGCACACAGACCTCTTGTTGCCACCTTTTCAGCATAAAGCTTTAAAGAAACCAAGGCACATCTGTTAACCTTTACCACTCTTTTTTTGGTACTGGGGATGGAATTCATGACCTTGCACTTGCCAGACAGGTGCTTACGCTGCTGAGCTAAATCCCCAGCCCTTGCCACTCTTTGTAATACTCAGCACCGTCACCTTACACAGTGACACAGGCTGAACTGTTCTTCATTGCCCTCTCATCCCTGGATACAGCTATGGTCACACCAGCCAGTGGGGAAGTCATATGTAAATGGTATGTAATAATAAAAACTGGACAGGCTAATAAAAATTAAGCTCACTGCTTATAGAACGTCAACAAAATACCAATTCAAATTCACTGATACGAGAAAATAATGAAACTCTCCAAGATATGTCAGACTTTAATTTCTGACATAATCTAAGACAATTTATGTGGGCCTAGTGGCGCACAACAATAATCCCTGCACTCTGGGAGACTGAGGCAGGAGTGCCTTCAAGTTCAAGGCCAACCTGCATTTCACTGTAAGACTCAGTCTCAAACAAAAAACAAGACTACTCACCTCTACACTGCCCTCGGGGAAGCCAAACCTCTTCTGAACTACAGCAGTCAATTCTCGGATCCTTCGGCCCTTCTCTCCAAGAACATTTTGTGTCCTAGGATGGTAGCATGTGACAATTCAGGACTCGCATAAAATCCTAGGCACAACTTTTAAATCCTGCTTCTTATGATAGTAGCAAAAAATTTCATTCATTTGCCACAAAGCAGGTATGAAATTTAGATTACAAGAACTATGGTAAAATTTTGAAACAGCCTTTTAAAAAACTACATTCACCAACGCCAGATTCCTTGGTTGTCTCCATAAGTTTATACAGAATAACCCACTGTAGTAGACACAATAACCACAGGTGACGGCTAGTTAAGTCAGTTTTTACCTGGTGGCTAAAATGATGATTTCAGTCCTGGTTGGTGTAACTCGGACTTCAACTCCTGAGTAACCATCTTCAGCCAGCTCCCGAGTAAGAAATTCATTCAGTTCAGCTTTGAAGATGCCATCAGCGACAAACTAACCAAAAATTAAAATTCATAATTACGATATGAACTGGACACGGTGACACCCGTAAACCAAACACTCAGAAGGCTGCTGAAAGTTCGAGGCCAACCTCAACTACTCAGTAAGCCTCTCTCTCAAAAAAATACAAACACCAAAGGCAGGTGTGGTGGATCATGCCTGTAATCCCAGCATCAAGAGGTTAGGATTTGGGGCAGGAGGAGGATCACTACAAGTTTGAGACCAGTCTGGGCTACAAAGTGAGCTCAAGACCAGCCTGAACTGTGTAGTGAGACCCTGTCTCAAAAAGACAAAAACGAAACAGAAGAAGAGGGAATTTAGCCCAGTGTCCACCCAGCAAGTATGAGATCCTGAGTTCAATTCCCTGTACCAACAACAAAAAGGCCTCACGACCCCTAACATGGCTCCAATACCCTCGTTCCAAAAGGAATAAAGCAACCCTTCTCAGACAAATGCCTCTAGGTCATCTTTAGGAAGTTTCTCCGACCAGGATTCTAACCCGCGCCGCAGAACGCAGCACAGATAAGGCCTCACAGGCCAAGATAAGACTTCCAAAGTCAGACTCGTCATCATCTCTTCATCGAAGGGTTTCAATTTTTCAATTTATACACGAAACATAAAAGGCTAGAGCAGCATACTTACACTTAGTATGGCAGGAACACAGTGTAACTTGTGAAAGAAGCAGAGTGAAAAGATACAAGTATTCACAACCTTTAGATTCCTAGACCATCACATGAATCCCAGTTATTTTGCCTTAACGTACGTGTGGATTGGGTTGGCAAACCCTAGCTGAAATTCTGTTGGCTGGTTTAACATCGAGATACATAGATACATGCAAAAAATGACAAGCCATCTATTTTTAACAGCTAATATTCTATAGTTCTCTCCCACGAATAGCAAGCAAGTTAAAACTGAAGCTTCTTCCCCAAAGGTGCATGCAATCATGAACTAAGGCCTTTGGAATCAAAAGGCTGCACTCCTCCTTCTCAAGCCAATAGTTCTGTTGAAAAATGCTCACAAGTGTCTTCTCTGAGGTAACTGAGGCGCCCGGTGCACATCTCCATCCAGAACTAGCCAGGCAACTCCGTATCCCTCTTCCACGGCACACCGCGCACTGCACCGCACGGGCCTCGCACTCAATCCACCGCCATCCGCGGCCCCTAGGAACTCCTAGGAGGCCTTAACAGCTCTCTGGCGCAAGACACGGAGCGGCGAGTTTCGCCGTAGCACCATTGAGAAGCCCTAGGCTCGCCCGGAGCCTCATTTCTCTGTGATTTAGGCCCACAGGCTCACCTTCCTCTTCTTGGAAATTTGCACCGCCATCTTGCCGCCGTGCGCCACCAAAAAGAAAGGAAGAAGCTCTGCAGCGGAAATGAGTATAAAGGCGCGGTGGGACGACGAAACACTGCGCGACGTCGGCGCCTGTGGGCGCTCATGGGAAATGTAGTTTTAGCCCTTACGGGAATAGACTCAAATTGCAGAGACGGCTCCACGAGCTAGGAAAACTGAAAGCACAGTTGGTGTCTTAAGCTCATAGTTTAGAAACAAGTAACTGGAGGCATACAGATGGACATTACATAGAGAGTCTGAGGCTAGTCTGGACCACCTTGTCTCAAAAAATTAAATAATAATAATAATAGGTTTTACAGGTATAAGCTCCTACAGCAACAAGAATGAAAATAGGCTGAAAGCCCTCAGTGGAATTGATTTAGATAGCCTCACCGCTAATCTGCCCATTGCCTCTGTTACAAATGATATTAATAATACTTATATTTATTCTGTGTACTTTGTATTCTTAATTCATTTACCTCTACCTCTCTCCTCTGCCCCCCCCATGCTGAGGATTGAACCCAAGGCCTTCACGTTGAACTATATCCCAATTTTTATTTTGAGACACAGTCTCATTAATAGTTTCCATGACTCCGATTTGTGATCCTCCCTCTCAACCTTGCAGAGTGCTGGGATTTCAGGCTTGCACTACTGTGGCTGGCTCCTATTTTGCCCTTTTTTGAGGCTAGGTCTTGCTGTATAGCTCAAACTGGCTTTCTACTCACTATGTAGTGCAAGCCGACCTCGAATTCGCAATAATCCTCCTGCCTCAGCCTCCCAAACACTGGGATTATCAGCATGTACCATGCTGATTCTATCTCGCTTTTATAAAATCCATTAAAAACTGTATCAAAAATAAATAAAAAACAAAAAGTGTCAGAGTAGTGATTCATGTGCTCCAATTTCTTATTTATTTATTTTTAAATTTTATTTAAAGAGAAAAAACAAAAAAGAAAACAACCAAACAAAACAGAAAAAGTGTAGCATCAATACAGAATTCCAAAGGCAAAAAATAAAAGAACCACAAGAACAACAACAAAACAAAAACAAAAACACTAAGAAATCGCCACTTGATAAGTTACATACTGTCATCATTGGAAATAGTTGTTCAAGTTACAAAATTAAAGCACACAAAGTAGACATTCAAACATTGAGACTATTAACAGTTCTGCTCAACAATCTAACAAAAACAGTAATGTGGTCATCCATCTTACACACTTAAACATACAAGCAGTTCTATCCTTTAAAGCACTTTCTTTTCATATATATATATTAAATTTTATTTTAAGGGGGATAAAATTAAACACAACAAAACAAAACAGAACAGGACTTAAGAAAACATAAGTTTCAAAGCTAGACAACCAGAGATCTTCACTATCTGTCATACTGTCTCTTGCTTTCTTCCAAATGGTTGTCCATATCTTTGCATATGGGGAGCTCATACTAAATACCATAGCCAATTTTTTCACAAGATGTGTAGTTAACTGGCTCCCACTTGGTAAGGGGGTGGGCATGGGACAGGATGATATGAGATGTCTGATTCTCAGCCCGCCCACCGGCAGGATCACAGCCACACCCCAGAGAGGGAAGGAGCTCCTTGTTCTCCCGACACCCCGAGTCAACTGCATGGTGCAGGTCCCGACGAGCCAGGGTCTGTCTCCTTCAGGCTGCCAAAAGTCTGCCCCACTCTCAGCCGCACCCCAGAGAGGGGTGGAGCTCCTTGTTTTCCTGGCACCCAGAGTCAACTGCATGGTATAGGTCCCGAGGCACCAGTGTCTTTCCCCTGCAGGATCCCTAAAGTCTGCCATACTCAC